>VDFB02021878.1:0-57000 GCA_007258455.2 Sequoia sempervirens | reverse complement strand
TAGTACCTTGACTTAGAAAAAGAAGGAACATTCACTGGACCAAAAACATCAAAATATATATAATCAAGCAAACCAAAAGATTTGTGAGGACTGGAATAAAATGAAACATGGTGTTGTTTACCATATATACAATTTTCACAAAATTCAAATTCGAGGTTACAATCTTCAAGCCCCTCAACGGTTTTTATTCTTCAAGGTTTTAAACCTTTCTCACCAATGTGGCCTAGCCTATGATGCTAGAGCATAGTCTTTTCTGCTGGAAGTTTAACTTCCATAGAGTTTACACTATTAGGAATTTCTTCCTCTTTTCCCCCATGAGTAGCTTTTTGTGACTTGGCAAAGACACTATTGCATTGAACAACATGTGCATCCAACTTATACAAGGTACCAATACGAGCACCCCTTGCTAGCACCATAGAGCCTGTAGTCATCTTACAGCCATTTCCAAAGAACTTGACTTGCACTCCAATATCATTCAGCATACTAATTGAAAGTAAATTTTGAGCCAGACCTGGTATATGCATTACATCATTGATTCCCTTCACTCTTCCATCAGGGAATTGAATTATGACTCTTCCACAGATAAATCACTTGCCAAATACACCTTTTCACCATTGTATTTTTTATACTTTGTGAACTAGTCTCTATGAGATGTCATGTGGAAAGATGCTCCAAAATAAATTAGCCAGACATCATCTGATGCTTGCGTAGCCTAAGCTGCAATGAAGGCGTCTGCATCACTCTGAGAAGAATCATTGTCAGAAGAATACTTATTCTTCTTCTTTTTCTCCTCTTTACAATCCTTTCGGACATGACCAGGTTGCCCACAATTCCAGCACTTCACCTTGGACTTCTTTCCAAGAGACTTTGATCTCCCCTCTGATTTTGATTTGGGCTTCTTGTCATTCTTCTTGCCTTTATCTTTCAATCTGCCTCTAACAGCAAGAGCCTCCTTCACCATCTCATAATATTTCATTCTCATCTCTTTTGATAACAAAGAAGCAACAACATCTTCCATCTTAAAATTGGATTTCGTACTCCCAATAGCCATCACCAGGTGATCCCAAGTATCTGGCAAAGAGCATAATAACAACATACAGTGATCCTCTTCATCAATCTTCACACCCATAGATGTTAATTGTGCAATCAACATGTTGAAAGTGTTCAAATGATCAGCAATATAACCTCCTTCCTGCATTCTCAAAGAGTATAGCTTCTTCCTCAAGAACAATTTATTCACCAAGGACTTGCTCTGATAAATCGCTGCCAGTCTTTTCCACAAGGAAGATGCAGTATTTTCTTCATGAAAATTCAGAAGAACAGAGTATGCTAAATAGAGCCTTATCATCCCCTTTGATTTTCTATTTGCAAGGTCCCAATCTTCTTGCTTCATGCCTGTAGGCTTCGTTTCAGACAAAACAATCCAAAGATCACGATCAACCAATAGATCTTCCATTTTAAGTTTCCACAACTCAAAATTGCTGCCATTGAATTTCTCAATTTCAATCTTTCCTGACGTGCTTGCCATCTTAACCTGTAATTTGAATTACCAAATTTCTACAAGATTCCCACTAAATAGAAATTGACTCAAAAAACCCAATGTACCCACAAGGATAACACAACTGGCTAGGCTTTGATACCACTTGTAAGGAAAGCTAAGGTGCAGAAACAACTCTCCTAACATCAAAACCTTAGAGAAGAATGTAGAGGTGCTTTTAAATTTTTAATTACAGTCCAATTAAGATACACTTCTAAGAAATAACAGAAACAGAGAATATAACACACACATGAACACTAGATTTACATGGGAAAACCCTTACAGGAGAAAAACCCACCACACCAAGAGAAGTCACTTTGTATTACAGTAATGGAGATTACATACAGAGATCAGACTTATCTTTCTAATGTCAAATTACAATAGCATAATCCTTGATCAAACTTGTATGGAACATTCAAGATTCAATGCTCTCAGAATCAAATTCACTGATCACTCATCGAGCTATTCATCCAACCATTCGTCCAACTGTTCATCGAACACTATTGATTGAATCGAACATCATCTACAATTGCAGAGTATATCCATGTCATCCCTATTTTTCAAACTTCCTCATAGAATGACCGCAATAGTCTAACTTCCAACAGTTCCCATTCGGCTTCTCTGATTGGTCGAGGAAAAACCATGTAGGATAGTCAATCAGACAAAGGCGTTCAAAATGTATTCGCATGTCGATGAGACACTAACTATGTCTCCTCGATGCCACAAGACCTGATTGTCATTATCACCAAGAGTCCTGACCATCAGTAAGATGTTACACCGAGTTCACAAGTTGCATTGACCTCAACATTCTCATCGGTGAGACAATCGCTCTTCACCAAGAGATCATACCGATGCCTTCAAGTTACACCACAATGTTCCACTGTTCGCAATACTTCGTTCGTTGCTAAGACTTCATATTGAAGCCTCCATGTTACCTCGATACCACCTTTCGCCAAGAGTCATACCGAAGACATTCGATAACAAACACATGTTGCATTGTTGGCAAGACTTACCACTATCATTGAGATTTCTTACCAAAAACTTCAAGTCACCCCGAGATCAGCTTTCGACAAGAGTTATACCGAAGACAACCCACAACATCGGTGAGACAAACACCTATTGCCAAGAGTTCACACCGAAGCCTTTGTGTTACCACGAAGACTCAAAGTGTATAACTATCGGCAAGACTTTCCATATCGACAAGACTTCATACCGAAGCATATGAGTTACTCCAATGACACCAGTCACCATAAGTCTCACCAACCATCACAGAAACTAAACTATCGACCAGATATCTCCCCGAGTGGTGAGAGATAGAAATTGTCACAACAATCATCATGTCACAGTGATAGGCTCCATTTAGCAAGACATCAACAAGGTCCCGGTGACCTGAACATTTCATAAGGTTTCACAATTGCTAGTCGGCCAGACACAATGAATGTCATACTAACTTTTCTCTTCCAGAGGTTTCAGCCTGTGAGATTGAGGCACAATATTCCAATAGGTTTTTGGGTACCCAAGGGTGCTCTTTCTTCTAAATCAAAGTTACCTACAAAGAAAACTATGTTATGGCACCAAAGACTTGGCCACATTGGAGAAAAGGGACTAAGGACCTTGAAAAATAAAAACTTTGTTGAAGGGTTGTCTGATTGTAATCTTGAAATTTATTTATGTGAGCATTGCATTTATAGAAAATAAAATTGTGTTCAATTTTATTTGAGTTCTCATAAATCTTGTGGTTTATTCGATAATATTCATTATGATGTTCTTGTTCCTATAGATGTTTCTTTAATTGGTAAATCCACATATTATGTTTCATTTATTGATGATTATAGTAGAAGGAAATGGGTATATTTTCTAAAGATTAAATTTAAGTTTTCAATTGATTTAAATAATTTAAAGCAATGGCTAAGTTGCAAAATGGAAATAAAATAAAGTGTTTGAAGACTAATAATGGTGGTGATTTTTTCTCTAATGATTTTGATAGATTTTTTAAAGATTGTGGTATTCATAGATAAAAGACAACTCCCTATTCTCATCAATAGAATGGAGTTGCAAAAAGAATGAACATGACACTAATGAAGAAGGTTAGGAGTATGTTGAGTGATGTTGTTCTCGAAAAAAAAATTTAGATTGAAGTTATTTCCACTGCTTTTTAACTAATTAACAAGTCTCCTACATCAACTCTTGTTGATAAGACACCTATAGACGCATGGTTGGGTCACAAACCTTCATTAAGACATCTTAGAGTTTTTAGTTGTGAGACATATGCACATGTGTCAAATGAGAAGCGAACATATTTGGAGAAAAAGGTTGTGAAATGTATTTTCATTGGATATAGTTATGATGTGAAAGGATACAAGCTTTGGGATCATGTTGCACATAAGGTAATATATAGAAAAAGTGTTATTTTGGAGAAACTAATCCTTCTATTACATTGCAGCTAGAACAAAGTAAACATGAAGATGTGATTCAATTTCCTTCTACACTTGAGAAAGTTGAATCAAGGCCCATGGATATACAAGAAGTTGAGGAGAGCTCATCTAGCTTTAAATCTTCAGAAGAGGACAAAGAACCTCCAACTCAACTTGTTTTTAGGTCTACAAGGCATATAAAACCACCTGAAAGATATTCACTTGATGATTGGAGATGTATTTTTGCTTTGAATAATAGCATGGATGAACCCAGATCGGTAGAAGAGGCATTGGTATAAATGATGCAAAATCCTGGAAGATTACTATGGATGAAAAAATGACAGCTTTGAAAAACTTGAAGGACAAAAACATGTTGGTTGCAAATGGGTTTTCAAGAAAAATATTGGTTTAGATGGAGGTATTGAGAAGTACAAAGCAATGTTGGTTGTGAAAGGTTACTCTCAAATTGAGGGTGTTGATTATGGCAAGTTATTTTCTCCTATTGCAAAAATGGCATCTATTAGATTTTTGGTTTCTATTGTTGTTTCTTATGATTTAGAGGTTGATAAAATGGATGTGAAAATTGCTTTCCTTCATGGTGACTTTGAGGAGGATATTTATATGACATAGCCAAAGCACTATGTGGTGAAAGGTAAAAGTAATTTGATTTGCAAATTGAAGAAATATTTATATGGCCTAAAACAAAGTCCTAGGATGTGGTACTAGAAATTTGATACATATGTGTTGAGTTTGGGATTTGAGAATTTTAAATTAGATCATTATGTTTATTATAAAATTGATGGTGATAATTTCCTATTTCTTACATTATATGTTGATGATATGTTATTTATTGGTGAAGGGAAATGTATGATTTTAAAACTGAAATCTCAACTTGCTATGATATTTTAAATGACAGACCCTGGTGCAACTAGACACATTCTTGAGATGGAAATTAGAAGATATAGAGTGATAAAAATCTATGTCTTGGCCAAAGTACACTTGTCAATTCAATTTTATAGAGGTTTAACATGCAAGATTGTAGACCATTGTGTGTTCCCTTTATAGTTGGAACAAAGTTATCTATTTCAAATTTTCCAACATCTCCATTAGAGATGGAAGAGATGAGTAGAGTGCCTTACCAAAGTATAGTTGGAAGTTTGATGTATGTTATGGTTTGTACTAGACCATACATTTCCCAAGAAGTGCGAGTTCTTTCCAGATATATGTCTAATCCTAGTAGAGTTCTTTAGGATGTAGTTAAAAGAGTCTTCATATATCTGCACGGTACCTCAGAGTAATCCTTGTGCTATCATAGTAATTTGATTGAAGATGATATTTCGCTTGATATTCATGGTTATTTGGATTTAGACTGGGCAAGTGATGTTGATAGGAGATGATCCACCATTGCTTATGTGTTTACTTTATTTGGTGGTGCAATTAGTTAGATGAGTAATCATCAAACTATGGTTGCTTTGTCCACTACTGACACTAAGTATATGATAGCTACTCATGCTCGTAAACAATTGATTTGGCTTAAGAGATTGTGTTCAAATATTAGAATAAAACAAGATGCAGTGACAATTTCTTATGATAGTCAAAGTGTGATATGTCTAGCTAAGAACTTGACATTTCATGCTATGACCAAGCACATTGATGCAGAATATCATTTTGTTAGAGATATGGTTGAAGATGGCAGGGTGAATTTGGTTAAGGTAGATACTTTGATGAATGTTGTTGATTCTTTATTTAAGCCTGTGAGCACAAAAAAGTTCAAATGGTGTTCAGAGACTATGTGATTTTTGGCCCCTATCAATTAAGAGACGATGTTTACTCCCTCTCGTTCCTCTTACAAGGTATTCAACAAGTGGGAGATTTGTTGGGAAAATTTGTCTCAACCTTGCAATTATATAAGGTTTATTGTTGATAGGATGTATTTAATATATATATATATATATATATATATATATATATATATATATATATCCTAGTTACACCAATAGGTGTAATATACAATGGGAGCACGGGGTGGAGGGATAGAGTGGGATGTGTGTTAATGTTAACATTTTTTGTTAACAAAAACTCTTAAATGGCCAACACACATTAAATTAATGATATATTATAAATTTGGACCATTCATTATTAGGTCTCAAATCTAATGGTAGATATTTTGTTGGCTTGTCTTGCCCTAGAGTGTAACCCTATTTTATCAAGCTATTGTATTATGGTTGTGTATTGTAATGTATTCTAAGAGTTTGATAGCGGTCATGTCGCCTCTGGATCTCTAGTTGGTGATACTCCTGTGAGAAGCTTGCTCTGCAAGTATATTCTAATCTTTGTGATTTATGAATAATATGTTGGGAAACTTTTGGAGTGTGGAATTTTTCTCCTAAAAGGGTTTTCCCCACATAAATCACTTTGTTGTTGTATGCTTGATATTTATGTTTATTTATGTTTAAGTTTTTGTAACTATTAAAGATCTGTAAATTTTTGCATTACCCTCCTCTCAAGTTTAGTGTAGGAAATTTTTCCACTACCTTATCTTCCTTACACATGAATCCTCTAAATTTTTTCAAGAAGTCACTATTTGAGTCATTTTCCATGACAATCAATAGAAAATATTTATGAACTAATTGTTTTATTTCATTCAATTCAACCAACTATAGAGTGGATGTGCCTACCATTATTTCTCTCTTTCTCTTTCCTTTTAATCTCTCCTTTGTTTACTACCTTTATACTTTCTATCCATGCAATGAATTATGACAATGATTTGTGTATTTGATCTCACCTTAATTGCATTTTGTAGATTCCTTAACCCTTTTTAATTGATGACATTGCTTCTAACATGTTTGACTATTGATTCCATGTATTGTTATTTTATGTAGGAGCCTATATCATTTTCTAAGAACATTTTTCTATAGTATAATTATAATACATAATATATATTATGTTTCAATTCCTTGCTTCAACATGTGGTAGGTGATAACTTTTTAACCATCACCCATTATTATATCCTTCAAGAATTTCATTATTTAGATTTTTGGTTAAACTCTATTAGTTAGTTGTATAATATTTATGTGGTAGGATCTTAGCCACCATATTTTCAACTTATCTATTTTATTGAATTTACTATTTTATATTACTACTAGAGCATGCCATTGGAATTGCTTTCTTTTATGTTCCTATTATCTCATGCATGTTGATTGTGTTTCTCTTGGTTGTAGGATATAACTAACTAGTTTTAAATTATTTTTTCCAAATTTCTATAAATTAGTGTTTAGTAAAATCTCCCTCATTTAGTCTTGTAATGATTTAAGTGCTCAAATGGTGTAATTGTATTGAATTAGTAATTTTTCTTCCAATCCATATACTAATTGGAATAGGAAAATAAATCCTAATCACCTTTATGTTGTGCAATAGGAAAAATAACTACTTTTATATTTGTCTCCTCATATTATGTGTCTTCATTAAAAACTTTGTTTAGTTCTTTACTCAAAATTTTACTTAGTGGTTCACTCATCATATTGGCTTGTTCATATTGGCTTATTGGTTTACTCAAAATTTTACTTAGTGTTCTCTTATTGTGAGATCATGAATGTACTCAAAATATCTTCAATATTCTTATTGATAAAATATTTCTCTTGATCATTGGTGATGTTTATATGACATCTAGATCTTGTAATGATACTTTTTTAGATTAATTTATCCACTAACTTTTTATTAGATCACTTATTAGTTCACATCTTTTCCATATTTCTAGATATTGTATACTAGTTATGGTGAATTGTCTCAATCTTATAGGAAGGGATATTTATACATCTAATGAAATCAATAACCTATTTCTCAAATGTCCTCATGGATAATACTAGTTATATTGAGAAATGTTCCTTGTTGTTATGCCTATTATTTTGACCAATGTCACATGTGTGGCAAGAAGTGTTTTCATCTTTGAAGTGTGTTGGCCACCAAAGTCTAGCTAATAACACTTTTCTTGAATTTTTGGTTACTAAAATTTTCTTTGGATATATTTCATGTGATTCTTTCAAAACTTCCACTTACGCATGTTCCATAAGTAGTATTCATAGCACATTATCTTTTCCTAGAATCATTGATAGTTATATAGGGAATATATTTTCCAATTAATATCATTTTATCTTCCTTATTATATCCTTTTGGGAAGGTATGGGTAGGTATTGATTGAGTGATATTTTGTAACTCATCAATTTCCATAGTTATCTAGAATAAGTGTGGACTAGGGAAGTCATTTTCTATGATATTTTCTTTTTCATCATTATAATTTTTTTATGTCTTTCTTTCCCCAATTTGATCATAATTTTTAAATTAATTTTGTGAAAAATAAATATCTATCCACGTATATGGAAATATATTATTGTCCTACTCAAAAGGTATTTTAATGGTTTGTTTCCTTTATAGAAAATGAATGGAGTAACTAGAAGATAACACCTAAATTTGTGTAGGAAAAAACCATGGATAATGCCTCTCTTTCAATAGTTGTATATTTGTGTAATTATTCTTGGCTATCAATTATTTATTATTTGCTAATGCAACCTGTAGATAGGGAAAAATCAAATATAAAACTAAAATAGAAATATATAAAATCCTAACTAGCACAATAGAGTACGAGCAAACAAGAAAATCATAATAACAAATGAATGCAAACCCAAATCCATGCTAAACTCGATTTATCTCCATTGCTCTTCTCAACCTCGCATGAGAATGCAAGATTTCAAAGGATTGTTGATGGAGGAATGTTGGTTGCTCACTTCAGCAACATAACGATATAGTGAAGGATCAAAGATGGAGAATGAGGGATGAAAGATGATGAAATATTGTAGAGATGATTTGACAGAGTAAGGGTACTCAAAAGCTCCTCTTCCAAATGGCTTGTGAAAGGCAATATTTATAGAGCTTTGATGTGGACAGAGAAGAAGATTTGATAAGATTTTTTTTTTGACAAAAGAGGAAATACAATGAGATGAGATAAGATAAGATTTTAAAAAGATAGAACGATTTTGATTTATGGTTTTAAAGGAAATAAGTCCTGAAAAAGATGAGAAGGATAATGAAATGATAAACTTATTAAATATTGATAAAGCATTATCTAATAAAGGATAGGGATGATGTAGAAAGATAATTAAATAAATAAATATTATTTAATTATAGGAGAATAGGTAAATGACTAATTAAAAAATTTAAATAATTATTTAATTAGAGAGGATAAATGGTCATGAATAATTAATTAATTAAATATTTATTTAATTATAGAAAAAGGGATTATGGATAACTAGAGAATAAATGAAATTAGTCAAATAAATAGGATTTATTTAACTAATTAGATGATGACATGGGTACCTAGGGAAAAACATGCTATAAGATGTCTAATTATGTGATGTCATGACAAGGTGTTGTAAGAGGACTTTTTGGGTGTCTACATTTTTCCCCTCTTTGAGATGATGTTCGAGATGATGAGATTTGTGTCGAGTAACATCATTTCAAAGAAGCTAAGGTATGGATAGAGGAAAATGGATAATGATAGAAAGAAAGGATGATGATAAGATGGGGAGAAGGATGGGATGATGACGATATAAGAATAGGATGATGATGTATGTCGTATGATGTAAGGGTATGTTGATGTCCCCTCAAGAGGATAGGTGGGTTGGACAAACATGGGTAGGCTCTTGAAATGAAATGAAATGATAAAGGAGGGATAAGATGAATGATGCAAGATACGAAGTGGATGAAGGAGATGAAAGGATGTGTTATGTTGCAATGAAGGTGAGCAACCATGATGTTTGATATAGCACTAGATGTTATGCGCCAAGATATAAGGACCAAGGTGACGATGTGTCTCATGCCCCAGTGTAATACAACCTTGTCTAGATGTATGAGGAAGTAAACTTAGAGAATTAAATTCCTAATGCACAAAAGGTATAATATGACCTTAGATGCAAATGATAGTGCAAAAAGCTATTCCAGCATACACAAGATATGAATATTAGTGGGAATGATACATATTTAATACAAATGCAAGATAAAATGATAACACACACAAGCAAGCAAGAAAGCATACACAAATGATTCAAAAAAAAACAAGGTAGTGCCCCTGTCAAGCTATAAACTAATGATTGATTGATTGATTGATTGATGATGATGATAGTGTTGTCATTGTGAAGAACGATATATCCCTAGATCAACACAAGGATGATGATAATTGATTGATTGATTGGTTGATTCGTTTTACGACAAGATTAGGATCAAGACCATTGATGCAATTGGATAATTTGACAAGCTTGATTGACTTGATTGGTATGGATTGATGATAAATTGCATTTGGATTGTTGCTTGGATTAATCTTGAGTGATTTGATGTATGGATAAATGAATTTGATGAAGATGATTGATTAGATGAAATTGGAAGAAGTGATTGGATGGGTTGATTTTATTGCTTGGATTTTTGTTGGTTATTTGATTTTTTTGTCTTTTTTTTCAAGACACTTTTCCATTTTTGTTTTGTATTTTGTGGAGATATTTTGATTTTTTTGAATTTTTGGATTATTCAATTTGTTAGGGTTTTTTTTTAGGACATTTTAACAAAAGAATGCAAGGATAAGGATAATGAATAGGATAATCAAGATCAGCTAGATAAGATATGGACACAAATGCCTAAGTATTTTTCCCCTATTCCTCATCAAGACCAAGGAAGGGAAGAAATGATGTATTTAGATTGGATGGTGGAATATGGATAAGGTCACGGATATGGCATGGAAAATATGGATAAAGTGTATATGATAAGATGTATTATGTTCAAAAAGATCCTTAGCCTTGTCAAGATCAAAGGTGGAAAGGTTTAAAGGATGAACGTAAAGAGGATAATGGATATTAATGACAGGACAGATGAAACTTGTCCCCAAGTGTAAAGTGCAAGAGGAATATGGAAGATGGGATATGGATGGGGATAAAATAAATTTGTAAGATAATATATGCATGATAGGAAGATGGAGGGAGGAATCAAGCATCAAGTTTTATAGCTAATATCCCTCAAATATGTGATTTAATAAGTCATGGCAATGAGGATTAGGCTCATAAACGTTGGTAGATTAATGGTATGATGGAAGAAGTTAAGGACTTATGCAAAGGTTTGAATTAAAGGAGGATAATGGGGGATTGATGTTGGATAATGGATAGGAGGTTGAAATTCCTATTGATGGTTATACAGAAAGGGTGGAAATATTAGCATTGGCACACACCTTGAAGGGTGGTGGAGTGATGGAGGAAAAATGGAGTTTGAAGATGATAGGTTTTTAGATGGACTATTGGAGGAAGCTTTTGGATTAGCAGATTTGGGTGCCAATTTAGGTTTTATTGCTTCTATGAGACTTTTAGGAATCCACATAGCTTTTTACTTTGATTTTTTATTTGTGGGCCTTTGTGGCCTTTGAAATTTTTCTTTTTGCTCTATGGACCTTTGTGGTCTTTGAAATTTTCCTTTTTGATTTGTTGGCCTTTGTGGCCTTTGAATTTGTTTCATTTGACTTGATGGGCCTTTGTGGCCTTTTGGATTTTTCTTTTGACTTGGGATCATTTTTTCTTTTATTTTTGCATGTCTCTTCAAGGAGACATGTGGATCCTTTGATATATGTGGATTTTGATATGAAAGCTTTTGACATTTAGCACCCAAAATGCTTCCAAGAGCAATGGGATGGGTGGATGGAGATGAATGATATGGAGGTATCATGGATGGGTTAATGTAGGTAGAATTTTGAGAGGGAATCAAGGATGTGTGTCTTTTTTGTTCTTGATGAATAGGAGATGGGGGGATGTAGGGCCCCAATATTGATGGAAGGGTTGATGAACTAGGGTTTGGATGATAAGGACCAAGGATAGATGGAAGGTTTTATGGTCTATGATACGGACCTAGGATAGATAGAAGTTTTGATGGACTAGAATAAGGACCTAGGATAGATGGAAAGTTTGATGGACTAGGATACTTAGGTTTATTTTGATGAAATTTGGACTTACAATGGGTATCAATATCTAGAGCATGAGGTGTATAACCAAGGCCATGATAATATGGATTTTCTTCAATATAAAAGGGTTCTAGGATACCTTTTTCATGAAGGCCTAATCCTTTTCCTTTGTAGTTCATACTTTGACACATTCGTTTGCCAATGGGATATGTATTATTTGCGAAACAAGATGCAAATTCATTTTGAGGTGGATGTGATATGGAAGGAATAACAAGATCTTTGAGTAAACCACCTTGGATAAAAGTGAGGGAACCCATTTGATAGGTAAGGGGCTCACGGATAGCTTGAATAGGGGTGATAGACTCTTGTGGAGGATTGTGATCATGAGGGGAATTAGGATGGGTGATAGGATATTCACATGGGGATGATGGGGTACTTTGATCTTGACTTGGAAAAGGATCATGAGGTGTAGGAGATGGAGTATCTTGATTTTTATTAGGTATGGAACCATCATGAAGTGGTGTGAAAGGAATATCTTGATCATTAGAAGGATGAACATCATCATGGAATGAAATTGTATCCTTGAATGGAGTTATATCTTGATCTTGATGAGGAAGGAAATCTTGAGATTTTGTAGAAAGCATATCTTGATCATCAAATGGTAGGACATCATTGGATATGATGGAAGAATTATCATTTTCTTGGGATGCAATGGAATCATGAGATGGCATGGATTCATTAGATGAGGTGGAAGGAGGAATTGGAAGGATACTTTTCTCTTGAGATGGAAGGGGATCATCTTGGATAAGACAAAAAGAGATAAGGGGATCCTCATGAGATTCTTAAGAGATGGGATCTTGGTCATATATTGGAGAGAATTGGATATTTTTTGTATCATTGGATGGAGCGGAAAGAATAATTTGATCGTGATGGGTAGGGGAGTTTATGCTAGCATGCTTTGGACTAGGAGATTGACATGACTCATTGGATGTAGATGGTATGATAGGATAGGATGGTTGGAAGGAATCGTTAACTTGGATGGAAGACTTAATGGGGGATGAAGATAGATGCATGACATGGTAAGATTGCACAATATTATTTGTGTTTGAGGACTTAGATTTGGATTTCTCATTTAGCCTTTGCAGAAAGTCATGGAAATTGAACTTAGATGATGTAGTTTTGGGTGAGGATAAAGGCTTATGAGATGATTGCATCACTTCATTCGAATGTTGGGATTGTAGTTATTTTTCAAGCTCTTTCAAACAATGGTCAAGATATTCAATCCTTTGGTTTTGTTCATAGGTTGAGGATGAATATGGAGGATAGCAATTAGACATGTTTGGCTAATGGTTTTGGAAGTGTCTTGAGGTGTTTAAGGATTCTTAGGATGATGTGTTTATGTGTTGGTGTTTATAGCTTGATGTGGTAATTTACAAACAAATGATCACACACACAAGACACATAAGAAAGTTTGAATTTAAAATTATGAATGTGATGGTTAAGCATGCACTTGAAGAAGATGTTGGTATGTGGCAACTGATCATGCTATATTGTACACCCTGGCATGTATTATTGCTGGGGTCTGAGGTCGGGCAAGGCCTCGGGAAGGGGTTCGGGGGCGGCAGCCCCCGAGAAAAAATTTCCTCCTACTTTTTCAAGTCATCACTGAAAAAGGAAAAATCAACAAAAAAGGGAAAAAACTGACTTTGTCGAACCCTAATCTGGAAGCTTCTAAGCTTGTTAAAAAGGGGTTCAGATGGATGTTACAGTATGATGATAAAAACGTGATTATTCGCAAGGTTGTAATAGGTTTTTGCACTGGATAATGAAATCATTGGATGGCTATGGTTTGGTGGATGTAGCCCAGATTGGGTGAACCACATTAAATTCTCTGTGTTATAATTTATTCTGTGTGTTTTAGTTTCTTTGTTTTAATTAAATTTTTATTTAATTGTTAGATATTTGTCTTTCTAACCCTAAGAAGTGGTATCAGAGTGGTTTGTTTTTTGATTATCGTCTGTAGGAAGGTCTCATGGTTGAGTGTGAGTAATGGCAGACGAGGGTAAGAAGGTTGAGAAGTTTAATGGGAAGAACTATTAGTTATGGAAAATGAAAATGGAGGACTACCTTTATCAGAAGGATTTATGGCAGCCATTGGAAGGGAAAACCAAGAAACCTGCAGCAATTTCTGATGAGGATTGGGATATTTTGGATAGAAAGGCTCTTGGCAGTATTTATTTATGCCTAGCACAATCGGTGGAATTCAATATTACAACAACAAAGACAAATCAAGAGTTGATGGAAACCCTGGTGAAGTTATATGAAAAGCCTTCCGCTTTGAATAAGGTATTTCTTATGAAGCGTTTATTTAATATGAAAATGGTAGAAGGTGGGTCAATTACTGATCATTTGAATGAGTTTAATACAATCACTAGTCAATTAACTTTTGTAAAAGTAAAATTTGATGAAGAAGTTAGTGCTCTTTTGATTCTATGTTCTTTTCCTGAAAGTTGGAATAGCTTGGTAATGGTTGTTAGTAATTATGTTTCTGGTTCGAATACATTGAAATTTGATGATATTGTTGGTGTTATTTTGAGCAAGAAAATTCGTAGGAAAAGCTCAGGTGGAACATCCACATCAAGCAATGTTTTGAATGCAGAAAATAGGGGCAGAACAAAGGAGAGAGGAAACAATTCTGGAAATCATGGGAAGTCATGTGAAGAAAATCAAATGATGGAAGGTCCCAATCTAGAGACAAGAGGGATTGTTGGTATTGTGGTCAGTCGGGTCATTTAAAGAAAGATTGTTGGTCTCAGAAAAATAAAGGAGACAAAAAGGAAGGAAGTAAAAAGCCAAATGTGGTAAGTAATAAATCTGATGAGGATGCTTTGATTCTTTCCCTTGATAATTTTGATGATTCTTGGGTGTTAGATTCAGGGGCTTCATTTCATGCTACCCCCCATAGAAGTTATTTTCTTGATTATGTCCAAGGGGATTTTGGGTTGGTTTATTTAGGAGATAACGAACCCTGTCAAATTGTTGGAAAGGGAAGAATCAAGATTAAGTTGTAGAATGGGAATCATTGGCTACTACATGAGGTAAGGCATGTTCCAAAGTTAAGCAGAAATTTAATTTCAGCAGGGCAAGTAGATGATGAAGGTTGTGTTGTTACATTTAGTGATAAAAATTGGAAGGTCACAAAGGGTGCCTTAGTGGTAGCAAAAGGTGTGAAATTAGGCACCTTATATCTTTGTACAGGTCATACTGTTCCTTCTACTTTAATTGTTATGGAAAAAGGTCAATGTTCAGGAACAGTTGTTGTAGTTTAGCAGGTAGAAGATCATACAGTTGTTGTGGACTCTGAATTAGCACTGTGGCATAATAGACTTGGGCATATGAGTGCAAAAGGTATGAAAGTGCTTCATTCAAATAATGTTTTACCAAGTCTAAAATGTGTTAATATGGATTTCTGTGAAAGTGTGTATGGAAAACAAAAGAGAGTAAGTTTTCTCAAGGATGGGAAGCAAAAGAAAGATGAGAAATTGGAGCTTGTGCATACGGATGTATGGGGACCAGCTCAGGTATCTTCTCTCGGTGGCTCTCAATATTATGTTACATTCATTGATGATGCAACTAGGAAGGTATGGATTTATTTCCTTAGGTAGAAATCTGATGTATTTGAAACTTTTAAAAAATGGAGAAGCTTGGTTGAGAATGAGACGGATAAAAAGCAAAATTCTCGGATATGATAATGGTGGTGAGTATTGCAGTAAAGAGTTTGAAGATTATTGTTCCTCTAATGGTATTAGTAGAGAAAAATGGTTCCAAGGACTCACAAAGAAAATGGAGTGGTTGGCATAATAGAACAATAATAATGGAGTGTGCATGGACTATGAGATTGCATGTTGGGATGCCTTTAAAAATGGAGAGTGTAAACACTATTTTTATTTAATTAATAGAGGTCCCTTCTAATCCTTTGGGTTGTGGTATTCCAGAGGAAGCATGGAATGGTAAGAAGGTGAGTTATTCTTTTCTCAAAACCTTAGGTTGTGAAGCATTTGCACATGTAGATTCTAAAATAGAACCAAGCTTGATGCAAAATCAAAGAAATGTATATTTGTTGGATATGGCATTGATGAATTTGGTTATAGGCTTTGGGATTTTGAAAATCAGAAAATTGTGAGAAGCAGGGATGTCATATTCAATGAGAAAGTGTTGTACAAAGATCTGTTGCTGCAGCATGAGAAGAAAGAAAATTATTATGCAATGTTGGATGATATTTCAAACAATGATGTTTCAGTGGTTCCTCATGCTCCGCAATAACAGCAACAACAAATACCACAAACTCCTGTGAATGTTAGGCGATCTTCAAGGATAAGTAGACCTCCAGAAATATTCTCTCCCTCTTTGTATACTATTTTGTTAATTGATGTTGGTGAACTAGAATATTATGATGAAGCTATGCAGGTGGATACCAAGGTTCAATGGGAGCATGGAATGGAAGAATAAATGGACTCCTTGCTAAAAAATTAGACTTGGGAATTATGCAAGTTGCCTGCAGGTAAAAAGGTGTTACCAAACAAATGGGTTTATCGGCTGAAAGAGGAGGATGGAGGTAAGAAGATATTTAAAGCTAGATTAGTTGTAAAGGGATTTGTATAGAAAAAGGGTATTGATTTTGATGAGATTTTTTCTCCAGTTGTTAAAATGACTTCTATTCGTATTGTTTTAAGTATTGTGGTTGTTGAAGATTTGCATTTAGAATAGCTTGATGTTAAAACAACCTTTCTCCATGGTGATTTGGAAGAGGAAATATATATGGAACAACCACAAGGATTTGAAGTCAAAGGTAAGGAGAAACTAGTGTGCAGATTGAAGAAAAATTTATATGGCTTGAAGCAAGTACCTCGGCAATGGTACTTGAAATTTGATAGTTTTATGGCTAAGCAAGGCTATAGCAGGTGTAATTCTAACCATTGTGTTTATTTTAAGAGGTTGGATAATGAAAACTCGATTATTTTATGTTTATATGTTGATGACATGCTTGTAGTTGGGTCTAATATGGATCACATAAGTGAGCTAAAACAACAGTTAGCAAAATATTTTTCTATGAAGGATTTGGGGGCAGCAAAACAAATCTTTGGTATGAAAATTTGTAGAGATAGGAAAAATAGAAAATTGTTTTTATCTCAGGCTAATTATGTTGAAAAGGTGTTCTAGAGATTTCATATGGAGAATGCAAAAGCTGTCAGCACACCTTTGCCTAATCATGTTAAATTGACTAAGGATATGTGTCCAAAGACACAAGAGGAGGAAGAAAAAATGTCCAAGGTACCATATGCTTTAGTTGTAGGCAGTCTAATGTATGCCATGGTATGCACAAGGCCAGATATTGTACATGGCGTAGGAGTTGTTAGCAGGTATTTGAGTCATCCCAAAGTTGAGCATTAGAATGTAGTAAAATGGATTCTTAGGTACTTGAGAGGTACACCCAATAAATGTTTATGTTTTGGGGGCTCTAATAATGATTTAAAAGGCTATGTTGACTCAGATTTTGCAGGGGATATAGATACCAGGCAGAGTACCATAGGTTATGTATTTATAGTTGTTGGGACATCAGTGAGTTGGATTTCTCGATTGCAAAAGGTGGTTGCTTTATCCACCACAGATGCAGAGTATGTTGTTACAACAAAGGCGAAAAAGGAGATGATATGGCTGCAACTTTTCATGGATGAGTTGGGAAAACAACAGGCTAGAAATTACTTGTTTAAAGACAACCAGAGTGCTATACATCTTGCAAAGAATTCCACCTTGCATTCTAAAACAAAAAACATACAGTTGAGATATCATTTCATTTGGTCGGTGTTGGAGGATGGACAGGTCAAGCTGGACAAGATACATACAGATGCCAATCCAGTGGATATGTTTATGAAGGTGGTGACAAGGGAGAAGTTGAGATCCTCTTCAACTTTGGTTGGCCTTCAAGGTTGAATTCAAGTATAACAGAGCAGCAGGGTCTAAGGTACTTATTTCCAGTGGGAGCTGTATGTGTAGTAGTGTCGTCCATATTATGTTGGTGTGAAGCCTGATCAGTCTCCAAGTGGGAGATTGTTGGTATGTGGCGACTAATAATAAAATCATTGGATGGTTGTGGTTTGGTGGATGTAGACCGGATTGGGTGAACCACTTTAAATTCTATGTGTTCTAATTTATTATGTGTGTTTTAGTTTCTCTGTTTTAATTAAATTTGCATTTAATTGTTAGATATTTTCCTTTCTAACCCTAACAAAAGACACATCAGCAAGTCCTAGAACTAATCAAGTGGGTATGGCCAATTATGTCTCAAGCTAGGATGCACAAGGTTGACTAAGGATAATTTGAAAGAAAAATTTTGCCACACAACCGGGAGAAAGGGTAACCCACCCTTCACCTTCACTTCCCAAAGGGATAAAGTTCTTTGGGGCTTAGCCAAGAGTGACAAGATTTCAACTCCCAAAGGAGCATGTCTTTGGATTCACACTCAATTGAGGTTTTCCCTTGGAGGGGTGTGTGCTCCAAGCAGGCCTCCTACGAAGGGTATGACAAAAGAAAACCAAGTGAGGTGTTTTGGAGGACACACACATAGTGATTAATTTCCCTTAGAAATGAAATGTGTGTATGTAAACAATGGAAGCACTTGTTCTTTTTAACCCAAAACCAAATGTGTAGGAAAACAGTGGTTAATTTTAGACCCAATTTTCGATATGTGATTGAAGACAAAGTTTGTTTTAAGAGCCCAAATCCAAATGTGTGACAAACAATGATTAAGAGATGAAGGATGAAACGAGTGCACCTGGTTATTTTCACTTTCCAAATTGCTATTGTGATTGATCTAACACTATTCCAACTTCTTAGATCCCCCTGAAAGTCACCAAGACAAGAAGAAATACAAACTTACAAGCCAAAAATGAGATTAGGTCAAAAACATGTAATCTATTAAAAACCTAAACTAAAATAAATAAATAAATAGAAATCTAAACTAAATTAAAAAGTTAAAAAATCTAAATTAAATTTTAAAAAATAGAAATATAACTAAATTAAAAAATTAAAAATCTAAGTTAAATTAGAAATCTAAGTTAAAAATCTAAATTTAAAATCTAATCTAAAGTCTAAAATCTAATAAAATTTTAATTTAAAAATCTAATCTAAAATCTAATCTAAAATCTAAAATCTAATAAAAATTTAATTTAAAAATCTAATCTAAAATCTAAATTCAAATAAAAATCTAATTTAAAAAAAAATCTAATCTAAAATCTGAAATCGAATAAAAATCTAATTAAAAAACTAATTTCAAAATCTAATTTAAAAAATCTAAAATCTAAAATCTGAAAGCTAATAAAAAAATCTAATTAAGAAAAAAAAACTAATTTAAAAATTCTAAAATCTAAAAAAAAAAACTAAACTAAAGCTACGTTTAAATTAAAACTAAACTAGATTCTAATTTAAATTCCATCTTAAATAAATCAAAGGCTAAATTAAATGAAGTTTGATTTAATTCACTCTAATTTAAGAAGATAACGCTGCATGTGGACTATTATAAAATTTGTCTGATGTTGTGAAAGGCAAAGCCTTTAAAATATTTTAATGGGGAATCTTTCGTGCGTGAAGAGCAGCGAAAGGCATTGGTAGCAAACTCGTAAGGTCGCCAAGCAAGACAAGAAGACAGAGCTGATAGGCTGCACTCACAGGCTCTTCAAAATTTTTGAGACGTAATTTCTATTATGCTGCAGAGTAACTCTGAAGCAATCTTTGTGAAAGCACGCGTAAGGAGGATGAGGATGCAGACTGTTATTCTAGCTAAGGAATTGCAAGCAGTGCAAACTTCCTTCAGAGGTTATCTTTATGAATTGCAAGAATCAAAATTGCAGACAAGAAAAGGCAGCAACTTCTAAGATGATTGAAGAATCTTATGTAATTCTTTCAGACTCTAGTAAGCGGCTGCACTATGATACTGAAGAAGAGCTACAAAAACTATGGACATGAGGAAGCAACAGTGAATTTGAAATTGTGTCATAGGCTTACCCTTACCAGTATGATAAGGGCAATAGGCGACAACGTGAACGTTGGGAATCATGGAATGGACATACAAGTCAATACTAGCGCTACAAAAATGGCCCCTATGCTGCACAACCAAACACTTATGCTCGTTGGGCTTCAAAGCACCAAAATCACTTCAAATCCTGCAACAATTCACTCCCAAAACTTTGACAAAATGAGGGTTAGAAAATGCAAACTTTTAGAAGAAAAAATCTGCAAAACATATGATTAAATTAGAAGATGTGATAGAAATATATCAAATCCTAGCTAGCACAATAGAGTACAAGCAAGCATGAAAATCACAATAACAAACGAATACAAACCCAAATCCACACTAAACTCGATTTATCTCCATTGCTCTTCTCAACCTCACATGAGAATGCAAGATTTCAAAGGATTGTTGATGGAGGAATGTTGGTTGCTCACTTCAGCAACATAACAATATAGTGAAGGATCGAAGATGGAGAATGAGGGATAAAAGATGATGAAAGATTGTAGAGATAATTTGACAGAGTAAGGGTACTCAAAAGCTCCTCTTCCAAATGGTTTGTGAAAGGCCATATTTATAGAGCTTTGATGTGGACGGAGAAGAAGATTTGATTTTTGAAAAAAGAGGAAATACAATGAGATGAGATAAGATTTTAAAAAAATAGAAAGATTTTGATTTATGGTTTTAAAGGAAATAAATCCTAAAAAAGATGAGAAGGATAATGAAATGATAAACTTATTAAATAATGATAAAGCATTATCTAATAAAGGATAGGGATGATGTGGAAAGATAATTAAATAATGTAAAATCATTATTTAATTATAGACGAAGGTAAAAAAGATAAATAAATAAATGGAGATTTATTTAATTATAGGAGAATAGGAAAATGACTAATTAAACAATTAAAATAATTATTTAATTAGAGAAGATAAATGGTCATGAATAATTAAATAAATAAATATTTATTTACTTATAGAAGAAGAGATTAATGACTAATTAAACAATTAAAATAATTATTTAATTAGAGAGGATAAATGGTCATGAATAATTAAATAAATAAATATTTATTTAATTATAGAAAAAGGGATTATGGATAACTAGGGAACAAATGAAATTAGTCAAATAACTAAGATTTATTTAAACTAATTAGATGATGACATGGGTACCTAGGGAAAAACATGCTACATGATGTCTAAATGATGTGATGTCATGACAAGGTGCTATAAGAGGACATTTTTGGGTGTCTACACAACCCTTTTTTTTTTGTTAGGATAGGTGACATTAAAATGGCTATCCTAAGTTATGTGTCTCCACATTCTTTGGAAAGTGTTCTAGGGGACATGAGGGACAAAATATTTATTATTTATTTTCCTATAACAAATTTTAATTGCATTGAAAGAGGCGGACCCATTATGGTGGCGGTTACAAAGAATCTTGGAGGCATATTCCTCTTGGGTGTCAAACTTTGTGGGTGGGTACCACTTTAGTGCACATGTCCTTGCATGTTTTGCATGCTCTTGCATGGTTGGGCACCCAATTTTTCATTTTGGTGCATGTTCTTACATGTTGAGAGATATGGAGCACTCGGGTTTATAATTTAATATTTTATCCCATGTTTATGGTATGTCCACTAAGAAGGATGTGGGTTTTTCCAAGTAGTTTTGCTTGTTGTTTTGGGATACCATTGATGGTATTCTCTCCCACAAACTTCTATATATCAAAGCCTTGAGATGGTGGTTTAGTATGAGTTCTTTGCAAGTTTTTAGAGCGACAGAGTATTTCTGGATTACAAAGAGAATTATTGTATTGATGTACTTATTTGAAGATTAATACAAACATTGGATCTCTTTGGGTGTGGAGATTTTTCTCGCAAGGGTTTCTCCATGTATATCTTGTGTCACTTGTGTTGCTGACTTGTGGTATTGAAGGTTTTTCTTTCATTGTTGCAATTGTCAATCACTTAATCATTTTATGGTAATCTTGTAAATATAATTTCAGATTTACAATCACTTTAATAAGGTCATATTTTTGCAAGTTATACCATGATTTCCAACACTTTTCTCCCCTTAGTTTTTTTTAAAACTACACCAATTGAGGTACTAAATGTATCAACATGAACATGAAAATGGTATGTCCAATCTAGAAAGATTAGAATAGCTCCTCTATTATTTTATTTTCTTTTTAAAAATTATTTAGATACATAATAAAAGGACTTTGAAATAGAAGGGACATTTATAGGAATGAACATATATCATAATGAATTAAATTTGTAATTCCCTTCCAATTTGCAACCTTGAGATGGTTGGATCTCAACATTATATTTTGAATATGTATTAGGGGATGCAAAGGTCGTGTTCGTGCTTGTTGCTTTGGGTGTTGATTAGTGTTTTAGCTTCACTATTTTAATTATGGATTATATTTTTTCTCTGTATGGTGTGTTTAAACCACCTACATGTTAGGCTTTCATGTTCGGTATGCATTGAGATGTGTGTTTGGTAGTGTGCCAAGTTCCTTGTGAGAAATTGATATATTCATGGTCATGGTATTTCTTGAGATGCATGTGTGATGCTTATATGTATGGTTTATCATAATGTTTTGAGTTTATGGATTTATGTACCATTATTCATATTGTGATTAAATGCTATCATGATTATATGACATGTAGATACATTGATTTAAATTATATGATATTGTATCCCACTAGTTGATTATGTTATGCTTTACCTATATATATTGAGCAGGTACATGTGGTTGTGTGTTGATTGGTTACAAGTATAGGGATATGTTTCCACCTAATTATACAGGTTTGAATTATTCCCCAATAGTGATTATTTTAGAGATGTCAAACTACGTCTTTCTTTTTTTATTCCCTAATTGTGCTCAAATTGAGTATGGTTTGTGTCATGTTTGACCCTATGCTAACCTGTATCTGATTTTGAAGTCTATTCTTGTTGCAAGTTACCAGTAATTGTTTGGTTTCATTTAATGATCTAATTCCCTTGTTTCTCATAAATGGTTTTTTAGGAATTAAATGATTGCAAATTATGTAGCAAAATATTTTTGTGTTTCAAAAAAGGGGGAAAACATAGCTAAGTTAATTAGTTTTGGAAAATTCCTTAGATTGAGAATGCAAATTTATAGTTGATTTAATTGTCTTGTTAAATATATTACAAATTTTGTGTGTTATTTTTCTTAAATAAATTTTGAGAAAAGAATTAGAAAAATGGATAAAGAAATAAATAAAATTAGAAAATAGAAAATAAGCCAAAAGGGCTAAAAGGAAAAAGAGCATGTATTTTTTATAATTTAGTTTTTGAAGAAAAATGCTCTCTACAACCCTTCTTTTAAAAATTTGAATTCTTAACTAGTGGATTTTGCTCAAATTTTGAATTGTAAAAGCTTGGATTGGATGTATAAAATCTTTCTTGGTGTGTGTGGTTTCTCAACTACTTCAATTTTAGAGAAAAAAAATGAAAATTCATTATTTTGGTGTTTTACAATTGGGATAAAAAAATTCCCCTCCTTGTTTTGTTGAGCTCTTTCTTGCTTTGGATGTCATTCTCACACTTAATAAAGAATTGGAATTCCTTGTAGTTTCAAGTTTGAAATAATTAGAATAGTTTGGAACTCAATTAAAAATATTAAAAATATAATTTTGTGCCCTCACCATGCCCAAATTTTTAAAATGCTTGGAATTCAAATTTTATCATATGGATTAGGTGTTCACATTTGAACCAAAAGAGCACCTATTTTTCAAAATTTTGAGTTTTAGAAATATAGAAAATTTGAGCTCCATCAATGGAGTATGAAGATTTTTTTTGGTTTTTACATCAAACATAATTAGTAAAATTTGAATTTTCAAGGTGAATTTGAATGTTTTAGATTGGGGGATTTCATGTCTTCTTTATGGATTTTCATAAGGATCATTTTAAAATCATGTTTAAATTTTTGTGAGCCAATTTTTTCATGCCACACTTAATTGTGATGAGTAGTGATGAGCCTAGGATGAAGATATTAGAGATTCATAAGGGGAGTGGCTTTTGATGTCAGTTGGGGCACAAAGGGTCCCGAGAATATGATAGGTGAAGAATTTCCTTAACAATAGATAACTAATTAAACTAGGTAACTAAAAATAATCAAGATAATGATTCCTATGATATAGCCAAAGTGCTAGTACAAGCTCAATATTATAAGTGATAACTTCTAGAGTTCTACACACTCCTAGTTTGGCATAAAATATATTATCTGTTGAGTGCAAGTTATCTTTGAAAATGAAGGGTGTAAAAAGGCTTGTGGGGCTATGATAGTTGCAAATAGAGTCCACGTTGGAAATATTTTCTACCTTGATGAAAGCATGCATATTAGTCTAATAGCTCTAAAGTTTAGGAGCATATTTTGTAAAAAGAATGGACTTTGTTGTCAATCTCAGTTTGGTGGCAAGTAGGCACTTCTATAGCATCTATTTTAAATTATCTAGTCACCACTAGACTTAATGAGTATATGGGAACCTATGCAACAACTAGCACTTTTATAACCATTGTCACTTCTATAGCACATATTGTCAATTCTCTAGCTACCACTAGAGTTCATAAGCATATAGACACCTCTATTATAAATATTATTTCTACAACCACTGGCACTTCTATAGCCACTCATTTAGCACCTACAAGTGTATGGGTACCTAATATTGTTCTTACCTTAGAGCTCGAAAATTACTTGTTATAGCACTAGCACATGGTCAATATAACTGAGAAAGGTCTAATGGTCTTAGATAATAAAGCTATTGTAGAGGGGCTTATAGATTATTTTCTTAAATTTAACTTTTGTGAACGTTGCATAAACATAAAGCACAATTGTATTTGAATTTTATCCATTTCTCATAAATCTTATATGATTTTGGATCTTATTTATTCTAGTGTCCTATGCATGTATCATCTTTATTGTGTTTCATTCATTAAATATTTTTCTACAATTAGAGTATATTTTTTCAAAAGTAACTATGATATCTTTAGCATGTTTAGGGATTTTAAGGCTCTCTTGAAAAATTGGATGGGAAGAAGGATTAAGGTGTTGAGAACTCTAAGTGGTGCTAAGCATTATTATATAAATTTTGATAGATTTTGTAAGGAGAATGGAATAGAAAGGCATAAGACAACTCTATACACCCCTTAGAAAAATAAAGTTAATACATGAACATTGCATTGATGAAGAGAGCTAAGAGTATGCTTATAAGTGGGGTTTGTTGGAACACGTTTGTCATTACACTAAATTATTGGCATGTTAACGCCTAATACAAATGCTATATATAAATAGATCCACAAGGGGCGATTAGTCCATGTCACAAATATGAAGGGAGACGTTGGTGATTAGTCCAACAATCCCCCTCTAAGCGTCACCTGAGGGGATTCATGTTAGAGTTTGCAAGTAGATAATACCAATTAAATGTAGATTATAGAGAATTAAACAACAAAATTTAAAACACAAAAATTAATAGCAAAAATAATTTGCAGCAAAAGAAGGCAACACATAATTAATGTGGTTCACCCAGCTTTATGCGAGACGGGGGCTCAAACCCTTTATTCATTGGTAGATGATGAAATTGAGGAGCTCTATGGGAGACCGAGGCTCAAACCCTTTATTCATTGGCCTGAAGGAAAATACAAAGCTCGTTGTCGTAAGGAAGTGCGTTTGGGATGGAAAGTGCTCAAACTCTTCATCGAACAAGCAAAGGCGAAGATGCAAGGATTGGAAGCGAAAATGAAGTGCCAAAAGAAGAAGTCGGGGCAGCGGCGAAAGAAGAAGCCTCTGAAGGAGATAGCCAAGCGTCAGAGTGGAGCTCGTTAAAACTGGTCATGTTTGTCTATGTCTGATTTTGAATTCTCCCTCTACTTTTGTTGTATTAAAGCATGTAACTCTGAACATTGTTAATGGTGGTTACTTTTTGTAAAGATTTTACTGGTAGACAGTTACAGGGGTTACGGGGTTTATTTAATGTTTTACTTTCCATGTAAAGGTGCCTCTGGTTTTTTCCATTTGTTGTGGAATTTTGGTGGGTAATGATAGTGAACAATAGATGTACTTTTTTATCTTTACAAGCAATACAAAAATTTTGTGTTACCAACCCAAAAAGAATAATTGTCTTGTTATTTAATCATATGAGTTAAATAATTAAATTACTTAGTCTATAATCATATGAGTAATTGAAAAGACACGATATATTTAACTAATTAAATTAAAATTAAAAATATTAAATTAATAAAACGAAGCAAAACAAGAAGCATTTTTAGAAGCAAAAAAGGAAGCAAAACAAGAAGTATTTTTAGAAGCAAAAAATGAAGCAAATATGGAAGCCAAACTAGAAGCAATCTTGGAAGCAAAATTGGAAACCACAGTAGTTATGAAAGGTCATTTCTTTTTGTAAAAGGCCTGTAGCTTGTTGCTTCCTATATAAATAGGAAACCAAGGCCTAGTTTTAAATTATCATCATCATATATCATTTTCATTTTGAAGACTTCTATTATTAATAGATATCAATTGAAGCAATATAATGGAGAACATCTTATTATCAAAGATTCTCCATGACTGTGTTATCATTCTATATTTTTCTTATGTTTTCCATACTTATTTCTTTTTATATTTGAATGAATGTCAGTTATTGAGCCTCAATACTGTGCTTATGTGAATGAATATGTTGATACAGTAAAGCATTTATTGTGGATGTTGGTAGAGCTGCTAATTTTTTTGAAATTTTGAGCTTAGTTTGCCTTGTTACATGTTCAACATAAAAATGGAAACTATTTAAAAATAATAAAGTTAACAAAGTTGCTTATTTAATTAATTGTGAGTTACGTGCATTAATATTTTATTAACATTTGTGTCTTCACAAACATATGTTGATGCAAAATGAATGGAAGAAGCATCCAAGTAATCCTAACTTTTTTTGCCAACAATTCATACCAAAGATTGAACAATTTAAGGATATTGCAATAGGTATTAATTAAGGATATGATAATGATGATATATTCTTGTACTTGTATATTCTATGAAAAATTTCTTATTTTCTATGAAACAATGTATATATTCTTGTACTTATAAATATTATTTTACTGTTATGTCTATTAAATAAAACAAAGTTTGAATAAAAAATGCTTCACCCTTTTTTGTAAGTAAGTATATGAATTATTGTTTAAGGAAAAATCTTACAATGTTTACATTTCTAGTTTACTATTTTCAAATCTTCATTTGCTATGTATATAAAATTGTATGTGCTCTTTATCTCAAATGACATAAAACAGTAATATCATGAGAATTAGGGTTTTCAATTTCAGTACCATCATTGTCCACACTTTTCATATCCTATTCACTTTAAGTACAATCATCAAAATTATATTTTTATTTCTTGTTCCTAGTTAATCTTGATTCCTTTTAGCACAACACAGTAGGTTGCATGTTAAATTTCAAACATTTTTTATGCATTTTTTTGTATATATTATTTTCTCAGTGCATCATTATGTAACAACAATTTCACTTCTAAGATATATAGTAAAAACAAATGAAAGCATGTGTTTGCTTTGTCAAGGGAAATGTATGGTGAATACCCTATGTCTTTCATATAAGTGTGCAAGTGAAATAAGACATAACTGATTGAATCTAATTTTCTACTGTACAATTTTTTTTTATGTGCTTTTTACTTTTAGCATGTGGATTACCCTCAGAAAGAGACTGCTTATCTTTTCTTAAATGAATCCTTTACATTTCCTGTCTATGAAAGGAATTTACTGCTTGACAATAGGTTCATGAACTTCATACAAATTAAGATTGGTGTAAAAGGCCATCCCCACAAATATTGTTTGGTCTAGAATTATAATGGAAAATAAAAAATCTTGCTTGGAGAATAAAACAGGATTTCAATTGTCCAAGTAAAACATAATATTATTGAAGCATTTCAAAGTTTAGGTCATAAGAATCATCCATTTTTAAACATGGATTGAAAATAATTCTGAAAATTTAGAAGTCTTGGTCATTAACATTATTGTCTACTACAATGTAATTCAGTGTATCATTGTCAATGTTCATATGTTATTTCAAGTATTTAATATTATCATCATCCTCATCTTGACCTGCATCATCTTCATCATCATTGAAATTTGACTGTAGACCATCTATATTGTTACTAGATGTATTTGGATCATCATTTTCTATACCATCCATATTGTTGTCTTCCATAACATCATCTAACTCTGGATTGTTGTCTTCTTGTGCTTGAACATAACCATCCTCAACATCATCATGGATTTCAATTTCTTCGATGTTCTTGAATCTCTCTCTCTAATTTTGTTGGCCATCATTTTTTTGCTCAGTATCCACTAATGCATCGTCAAATACATGTCTTAATCTTGGATCATAATGTATGACAAATATCCATTTCAGGTCCAAAATATCTTCATAGAAAAATACCTACACATGAATGGCATACATATATTAGACATTATATAAATTGTATGAACATATATACATCAATTGAATAATGGAACATATTTTATAGACTACCTTTTTTATGCAATAATTGCTATAAAACACAATTTTGGCAACATAGTTTATAAAACATCAGTCCACACTCATTTATTATTCTTTGGTTTTCTACCCTTAAGAACATCCTTAGGGAGACCTTGTTCTTCCCTCTTCTTTCACACAGAGTGTGTTTTAAGAAGGGGTAATCAATCAATAACTCATCCCCAATGTTAAGGTCCATAATAACCTCAACCATTATCAATCTATCAACCTCTCTTTCCATATCTCCATCTTTATCATTTATAACCTCAACAAATTGACAATTCGGTCTTACATTAGGGTCCCTTCCCTTACTACTATTTATAAATCCTACAATATTTTTGTGTGTGTATACACGTCCATCTATATACATAAGATGACCTCTATTCATTTCTTTTTCACTTTCCAATTGGAGATGATGTGTATACATATTCAAATTTAGACCATATGTTGACATGCTAGGCTTATATTCTGCCATCCTTCTCCATTCACCACTACAATATGATGGACCATAATTATATGGCATTAATCTCCTAGTGGTTTGTTCTAAATTGTTTCTATGTTTGGATCCCACATGTAAATTTTGGACAATAAAGAGGCCTAGATTCACTCCATGAATATTGGAGGGTCATATCATGTAGTTGTATCCCCAAAATTGAAACACCTCATACACTCTAGGTAGTTGTTGATCACTAGTCCAAGCACAATATAGTCGACGATCAAATGTCTCTTTGTAAATTGATCTCAAACTCAGGGGAAAGTCATCATCTCCATCACATTCATTCTCATAGGGTATGTAGTCCACCTTCCCCTTGTCTTTAAGCAAATTATGCATCTTCACACCAGTTCTTGTTCTGTTACTTGTTTTCGTCAATTCCTCATCTTCCGAGTTGGTATATTGGAACATTTTTTTGTTAGATGTATCATCTGATAAATGATCATTGCCCTCTAGGATGGATGTTGGTGATCCAGGAAAATTTAAATCAAGAACTTTATCCTGCAAGTATCCATTAAGAAAAAAATAGTTATTTAAATAATATAAAACAATCTTTAAACAAAGCATACATCATGTTATTTATATCAAATTGGAAAATTCCTCACCTCAATTCCTATTGGATTTGAATCTATTGTAGGAGGCATACTATTGACTGGAAGCTCATCATATATGTAATTTCTTTGTACAATTGCTCATTTGAATTGTTTCTTTCCACGACATACAAAACATCCACAAACAATAATTTTCTCAAAGTATTCATCCCATGTACTATAGTCTTGGCCTACCTCTTCTTCAGTGCAATCATTTGTTGTGTCTGTAATATCCATTGTCATATCCTCTTCCACCCAATGTCATCTATGTGATTTAATAGTTTTAGGTCCACGTCCACGTACATATCTTGTTCTCTTGCTAGTTGAATGCTTAGGCTTTGCATTTGTTCCAATCTCCATCTAAAATTATCAACAAAATGCATTAATTTATGTCAAGATTGGATAATAAATTATAAATTTTAATAATATTGTGAAAAAAGATGGACGTATCACAAAATTCCATCAAATTTATATTTGACATATTGATATCATGTTTTGGCTATCCTAATTTTCAAACTTTTCCCTTGATCATATAATCACATTTAATCACCATTCTTGTGCATTTTCAACCAATAATTTTGACCTCAAAGGCCTCATGGACAAAAAAATGACTTTATCTCCTCTACGTTGTAGCATTTGTGAATTCATAAACACCTTCCTCCTTTGGTTGAGGTTGCTTTCTCTTCTTACCTATATTGTATCTACAGATTTCGTTGTCTCATTTATTTCCACCCACTTTCCTCTCAGCGATTTAGTATTTCGATGCCATCCATGTCCTCTCTCCATTGCCTCCTCTGTGAATAAAAATGCCACCACAAAATCTTTCACTGCACTACCATCGAGAAGGAAAAAGCAATTTGGTGGACAACAGTAAAAACCGCTCTACCGCACCGAGTTGATGAAGGAGCCGCAGGATAGTCATGGTCACCACACTACCACACACCAATGGTAGAAGACTTGTGGGACTACGGGATTCATCGCAACACCACCAAGAACAAAAGGAACACTCACGTGCCACCACATAAGCTTTCACTTCACTACCGCCAAGAAGGATGAAGCACCTTGCGGGACCACGGTAAAACATTGCTCTAATACACCAAGTTGATGAAGGAGCCATGAGACAATAGTGGTCACAAAAACAAGGTAGGAGTTGGAATTATTTCCAACACTCTGGGTCCTATGAAACACAACAATGAAAATAGTCACTATACAACAATGATAGGGGCTAAATTAGGCACACTTGATGCCTCCTTATATGTCCCAAACATATTACATTAACAAAAAAAAGTCAGTGCTAAAGTTTTCATTAACTAATGCCGACTAAAGCGCAACTAATGAATCAAAATCAAAAATTTAAAAAATTTCTGCATGAAGGAAGAAATCGGATGACAAAAAAGGGAAAAACGTCGTGCGAAGGAAGAGAGCAGGGCGCTACCAACAATTGATGAATGAATGAGAGATTTTAATGACATCCACGAGACCAAGCGGCCTAAGGGACAAAGAACCAAAAAGCTAAGGAACCTCCAAACTCTTTTCCATGTTGGACCTTCTTTTATGAATTTTGACCAAAAAACTAGCAGTCTTGTTGATCTTCTCCTCCTCAAATAACTCGTGTAGATTGTCAGCCTTTATGTTAAATTTTTATGGGAAATTTGATTTCGTTTGCGACACCATAGGTAAGGTTACAATTTTTTTTCTTGCTTGAATTTGTGATTGTTTATTGTTCTTTGTATTGCATTTGAATTCGTAATTGTTTACTAGTTCGTGGCCTAACCAATCTAGGAAACCTCTAAATTGTCCCATCATTATAAATTGTAAAACCTTTGAGAAACCAACAAAAATTTTTACCCTACCCATTTGAGCTTTGGCTCGAAATATTATAGCACGAAGTGAGGATGCCTCTGTATTCTTTCCCTAACCTAGGTATCAAGGAAATAGTGAATTGCTTGGAAAATCTGGGAATTGGGTTAGTCACTGTTGAGTAACTACTAAAAATAAATGCAGAAATAAGTTGGTTTTTCCTAGCCGCGCCATAGTCACCAATGCCATGAAAAATTCGTGCAAGATTGCATTATGAAAGAGTTTTCATGATAATGTTATCAACACTAAGCAAACTGAGCAAACATATTGTCCCTAGGTTATCAACACTAAGCAAACCTAGTGAACATATTTTCCCACAAAACAAAACTTTCATACCACAAATTGGACAAAAACTTTCATACCTGACAGTGTGTACTTCGTTTGCCTCCACAGACTGGAAAAAAATAATTTTCCCTAGGTCGCCTCAAAATGTCAAGCAATGGAGGGAAGTAGGCATTGACAACAAACTCTGGCCACAATGAGGTAATTAATTGTCAATTTATAGATTTTTAAATGTTTCCATTGTTTCTTTGAATTTTACTTTTTACTTTTTTATTTCTAAATTTAAAAGAAGAAATATAATTTAAAATATATAGATATGGACATGAGACTGACAAAGATAAAGAGGAATTGGCTTCCATATTGGGGGTAGAGGTAGTGAACAAATTGGTTAATGTGGACTGGAAAACACTTGCCAGATACATAGAAAAACAATCTATTAACACCCCTCAAACATTGCAAACAAATCAATTGTGTCAAAGGGAATCAATTGATTCCCCAACCAGTTCTGAATCGAGCAAAAGTTCCAGGAGGAAATCAATGACACTAAACTCTAAGAATGTGGAACAGGGAGCAAAGACTTCCATTTCTAGGACACAAAGTTCCACCATGCCATGTTTTCAATCTTGCATTGGTAGCTACAATACGAAGATAGAATACAAGGTGGTTTTAGGGGAAGTTCGAATGATGGATGCTGGGAAAATGTTTGTGAATAGGTTGAAGGAATCATGCCTTCAATGGTTCAAAGACCATCTACATTTTCCATTCTCAAAGATACCCATGCACCTGAAAAAAGCAGTCATCCATGACATAGAGACTGATTTTGGAACAGGTTGGTTTGTAAAGAAGATAAACCTACGAATGTCTCAAAACTGCAAGAGATTTCAGTGCAACCAAACAAAGAAGATAAAAAATCCCTCCTAACCTAAGGCAAAAAAAAGGCCAATTGATGTAAGTGTGAAAGTATGGAGAGAGTTTGTAAAAGCATATGAGAATTCTGATGCACAGAGGAAGTCCGGTGAGGAGAGTACGCAAGTATTTGAATTTTCTCATAAGATTATATCAAATTTATTAAACAATATTTAAATTTTATTTGTGCATAGTTAAATTGAATTAGTATATGTTTTAGGATAAGGCCTCCAAGGCTAGGCTTGAGAAACTTCGTACCACCCATCGTAGTGGACAAAAAGGTTTACATGCCTTGATCTGTACATTTGTATGTATATTTAATATGTTAAATGATATATATTTTTTATTTCATTGGAAAAAGTAAATGATTGCATATTAATTAGTTTAACCAGTCCATATGCCATGCTTTGACAGGAGGAGAAATATGGCCGCGATCCAAAGCAATTTGAAAATAATATGTTACAAAACAAAAAGTGGAATGATTTTGTAATCTGGATGGAGAACAAGGTATCAATAGTTGAGTTTCAATAACTTAGTTGGATATTGTTGTGTTAATATGTCAATTTGCATCTCTTGTGTTAAGTTGTTTATTGATGCATAGGATGAGTAAATAGAGCTCAAATCTTATGAATACAAGATGAAAATTTATGTGCATGAATAAATAGTAGAAGGATGTAGATGAACTCAATTCATCTGACTTTTTTCCTCTTGGAAGGAATTCCTCTTGAATCTCTAATATCAGGTGCCCGAGACTTCCCTATAGCTTTTACCTTTCATTGCCACCTTTCCTCTTCACTGTGAGGCTTGTCTCCTTTTTCCTTATATGCATTTTTGGCTTCGGCTTCTAATTCATCCCATTTTTTACCTTCCTCCTCTTCAGAATCTTCTTCTTCTTCTTCGTCCTCCTTTAACTCCACAAGAGATTCATCTTTTGAACCTTCCTCATCTTATTTTGTTTCCTCTTCTACATTAGAAGGTTCATATCCTTGATCTGACTCTTCTGAATTATCATAATCAAAATCACTAGCTTCCATATTAAAAAATTCCCAACCAACATCTTCAATAAATTTATTTGGATCATTAGTAATACTCTTCAAAATTGGCCACCAGTTCAAGTTCATTTGGCTTTCATAATACTTTATATCCATGGATTTCAACCATCCCTTGATGCCATCAAGTGAAGATTGAGGAATGGAATCAATGCAGAGTACATCCCACTTGAAGTCTTTGAAATAATAGCCATATGAAATTCCTTTTACCCAAGTCATACTTTCTCAAGGTTAACAATCTCAATCTCACCAATAGTGATTACTAAGAAAGGTAATTCCATCAACTCTACCAAACAGTTTACTGTAGGAACAATAAAAGTAGAGGCTTTGAAAGGAACTCCATGAAAACCAAGCTCTCTAAATGGTATATCAAACTCTAGTTCAAAATATTTTAGATGAGGCTGCTCCCATATAAGCTCTCTTACTCACTTGACAAATCCTTGAAACTCTGTATTGATTTTATTTTTCATGTCCCTCTCTTGTTGTTCTTCCTCAATTTCATTAGAATCATACATTGACCTTCTTTCCCCTCCTAAAGTTTGGACCACATCCATTACCTCCACATAAAAATGGACATCCTTGGTCTTCTTGGTTCCCACGCCATGATATGGTTATGCAAATGAAAATGAAGCAAAGTAATCATCTCCTTCTCCATTGGCTGGAAGAATGCATGCTTAATGTTTTGATACATGATATCAGCTCTCCCTTCTGCTCTCATGGTTGAATATTGAAATGCATTATGGTGGGTCTCCAAAGTTCCAATCATCTTTCTTCCTCTTCCACCAAATGTTGGCTTGATCCACACATTTGTCAACCTAATTGGCTTTATTTTTTAAAGCTGAAGTTTCTCTTGAGTCACTAATGTAGCTCTCTCTACCTTTTCAGACTCTTTCATTGCTACAAATCATCTCTGGGATTTAATCATCTGTACCACATGGTTGATGTGCTTTGAATCGTTGCATCTAAAGGAAATTTCCTTAACATAAATACTGCTAGGGAATTTCAATGTTTCCATTGTAGTTGGAATTAAAGCCAGTACCCGCAACATTGAAAATTATCCTTATATAAGAATTCCCTCCATCTTGTTGGCTTGTAACACTCTTCATGGCGGCTACATGAAATATGATTCTAATTCTTCTTCGACATCAAAGAGTTCATATACTTGATCTAACTCTTCTAAATTATCAGAATCAGAATCACTAGCTTCCATATTCAAAAATTCCCAACCACCATCTTCAAAAAAATTATCTGGATCATCAGTAATACTCTTCAAAATTGGATACCAATTCAAGTTCATTTTACTTTCATAATACTTTATATCCATGGAGTTTAGCCATTCCTTGATGCCATCAAGTGAAGATTGAGGAATGACGTCAATGCAGAGTACATCCCGCTTGAATTCTTTGAAAATAATAGCCACATCAAATGCCTTTTTCCCAAGTCATACTCTCTCAAGGTTAACAATCTCAATCTCACTAATAGCGATTACTAAGAAAGGTAATTCCACCAACTCTACCAAACAGTTTATCGTAGGAACAATAAAAGAAAAGGCTTTGAAAGGAACTCCATGAAAACCAAGCTCTCTAAATGGTATATCAAACTCTAGTTCAAAATATTTTAGATGAGGCTGAGCTCCCATAGCTCTCTTACTTGCTTTGACAAATCCTTGAAACTTTGTATTGATTTTATTTTTCTTGTCCCTCTCTTGTTATTCTTCCTCAATTTCATTAGGATCATACATTGACCTTCTTGCCCCTCCTAAATTTCGGACCACATCCATTAACTCCACATAAAACTAGACATCCTTAGTCTTCTTGGTTCTCACACCATGATATGGTTATGCAAATGAAAATGAAGCAAAGTAATCATCTCCTTCTCCGTTGGTTGGAAGAATGCATGCTTAATGTTTTGATACATGATATCAGATTTATCTTGTGCTCTCATGGTTGAATACCGAAATCTAGTATGGTGGGACTCTAAAGTTCCAATCATCTTTCTTCCTCTTCCACCAAATGTTGTCCTAATCCACACGTTTTCCAGCCTAATTGGCTTTGTTTTTGAAAGATGAAGTTTCTCCTGAGTCACCAATGTAGCTCTCTTTTCCCTTTCAAACTCTTTCATTGCTACGGATCGTCTCTGGGATTTAATCATTTGTACCACATGGTTGATGTGCTTTGATTCCTCGCACCTAAAGGGAATTTCCCTAACATATATACTGCTAGGGAATTTTAATGTTTCCATTGTAGTTGGCATTAAAGTCGATACTTGCAACATTGAAAATTATCCTTATGTAAGAATTCCCTCCATCTTGTTGGCTTGTAACACTCTTGATGGTGGCTACATGAAATATGATTATGATTCCTCTTCTACATTAGAGGGTTCATATCCTTGAGCTGACTCTTCTGAATTATCAAAATCAAAATCACTAGCTTCCATATTCAAAAATTCCCAACCATCATCTTCAAAAAAATTATTTGGATCATCAGTAGTACTCTTCAAAATTGGCCGCCAGTTCAAGTTCATTCTGCTTTCATAATACTTTATATCCATGGAGTTCAGCCATTCCTTGATGCCATCAAGTGAAGATTGAGGAATGGCGTCAATGCAGTGTACATCTCACTTGAAGTATTTGAAAATAATAGCCATATCAAATGCCTTTTTCCCAACTCATACTCTCTCAAGGTTAACAATCTCAATCTCACTAATAGTGATTACTAAGAAAGATAATTCCACCAACTCTAACAAACAGTTTACCATAGCAACAATAAAAGCAGAGGCTTTGAAAGAAACTCCATGAAAACCAAGCTCTCTAAATGGTATATAAAACTCTAGTTAAAAATATTTTAGATGAGGTTTCTCCCATAGCTCTCTTACTTGCTTTGACAAATCCTTGAAACTCTGTATTGATTTTATTTTTCTTGCCCCTCTCTTGTTGTTCTTCCTCAATTTCATCAAGATCATACATTGAGCTTCTTTCCCCTCCTAAAGTTTTGACCACATCCATTACCTCCACATAAAATTGGATATCCTTAGTCTTCTTGGTTCCCACACCGTGATATGGTTATGCAAATGAAAATGAAGCAAAGTAATCATCTCCTTCTTCGCTAGCTGGAAGAATGCCTGCTTAATGTTTTGATACATGATATTAGCTCTCTCTTCTGCTCTCATGGTTGAATACCGAAATCCAGTATGGTGGGCCTATAGATTTCTAGTCATCTTTCTTCCTCTTCCACCAAATGTTGGCCTGATCCACACGTCTACTAGCCTAATTGGATTTTTTTTTGAAAGTTGAAGTTTCTCCTAAGTCACCAATGTAGTTCTCTTTTCCTTTTCAGATTCTTTCATTGCTGCAGATCATCTTTGGGATTTAATCATTTGTACCACATGGTTGATGTGATTTGAATCCTTGCATCTAAAGGAAATTTCCTTAACATAAATATTGCTAGGGAATTCCAATGTTTCCATTGTAGTTGGCATTGAATCCAATACGTGCAACATTCAAAATTATCCTTATATAAGAATTCCCTCCATCTTGTTGGCTTGTAACACTCTTGATGGTGGCTACATGAAATATGATTATGATTCCTCTTCTACATCAAAGGGTTAATATCCTTGATCTGACTCTTCTGAATTATCAAAATTAGAATCACTAGCTTCCATATTCAAAAATTCCCAACCAACATCTTCAAAAAAATTATCTAGATCATCAGTAATACTCTTCAAAATTGGCCGCCAGTTCAAGTTCATTCTTTTTTCATAATACTTTATATCCATGGAGTTCAACCATTCCTTGATGCCATCAAGTGAAGATTGAGGAATGGCGTCAATGCGAAGTATATCCTACTTGAAGTCCTTGAAAATAATAGCCATATCAAATGCCTTTTTCCCAAGTAATACTCTCTCAAGGTTAACAATCTCAATCTCACTAATAGAAATTACTAAGAAAGGTAATTCCACCAACTCTACCAAATAGTTTTTCGTAGGAACAATAAAAGCAGAGGCTTTGAAAGGAACTCCATGAAAACCAAGCTCTCTAAATGGTATATCAAACTCTAGTTCAAAATATTTTAGATGAGGCTGCTCCCATAGTTCTCTTACTCACTTTGAAAAATCCTTGAAACTCTGTATTGATTTTATTTTTCTTGTCCCTCTCTTGTTGTTCTTCCTCAATTTCATCAAGATCATACATTGACCTTCTTGCCCCTCCTAAAGTTTGGACCACATCCATTACCTCCACATAAAACTAGACATCCTTAGTCTTCTTGGTTCCCACGCCATGATATGGTTATGCAAATGAAAATGAAGCAAAGTAATCATCTCCTTCTCCGCTGGCTGGAAGAATGCATGCTTAATGTTTTGATACATGATATCAGATCTCTCTTCTGCTCTCATGGTTGAATATCGAAATCTAGTATGGTGGGACTCTAGAGTTCTAGTCATCTTTCTTCCTCTTCCACCAAATGTTGGCCTGATCCACACGTTTGCCAACCTAATTGGCTTTGTTTTTGAAAGTTAAAGTTTCTCCTGAGTTACCAATGTAGCTCTCTCTTCCTTTTCAGGCTTTTTCATTGCTACAGATCATCTATGGTATTTAATCATCTGTACCACATGGTTGATGTTCTTTGAATCCTTGCATCTAAAGGAAATTTCCTTAACATAACTACTGCTAGGGAATTTTAATGTTTCCATTGTAGTTGGCATTAAAGCCGGTACTTGCAACATTGAAAATTATACTTATATAAGAATTCCCTCCATCTTGTTGGCTTGTAACACTCTTGATGGTGGCTACATGAAATATGATTCTGATTCCTCTTCTACATTAGAGGGTTCATATCCCTGATCTGACTCTTCTGAATTATCAGAATCAGAATCACTAGCTTCCATATTCGAAAATTCCCAACCACCATCTTCAAAATATTTATCTGGATCATTACTAATACTCTTCAAAATTGGTTGCTAGTTCAAGTTCATTTTGCTTTCATAATACTTTATATCCATGGAGTTCAGCCATTCCTTGATGCCATCAAGTGAAGATTGAGGAATGGCGTCAATGCAAAGTACATCCCGCTTGAATTCTTTGAAAATAATAGCCATACAAAATTCCTTTTGCCCAAGTCATACTCTCTCAAGGTTAACAATCTCAATCTCAAGTATTAGCTAGGGAATTTGAAATTTTATTATGGTATGTGCACTTTGATATGATGTAATATGATTATGGTTTTTTCTCATATGTTGTAATATTAGTTATATAGCAGAAAAATAAATTATTGCATGAAATAAATAATAACTTTTCATTCTAAATGTTTTTTTTTGCAGAACACGAGTCTTCCAGAATATCAAGATGATCCTCAACATGATAAATATCCACAAAATATTGGTTCTTCCAGTACAGATCACATGGCAAAGGATGATGATGACACAAATGCAGAAGACACCAAGGCCGATCACAATGATGATGACGACGACGACGACAATCACGATGGTGATGATTATGATGAGACAGTTGGTGATAGTAACCAATGACATTCATGATCATATAGACTGCATCATGGATCATTGTTGATATATCGTTATGATGAATTTTCATGGTTACTATCGTATGTATCATTTTCACGGCCTACAGTACTATATTTTTGAGTTTTATCATATTGACATGTATCATTTTAAATTTTTCACTATATCACTTGGACATGTATCATCTTGACTTGTATTAGTTTGAGTTACACAATTTATCAATTTTATTTATATCATTTGTACATGTATCATTTTCACTTATGTCAACTGTTGGACATGTATCATTTTGACATGTTTTTGATGTACTGGCATATTTGAATTTCATTTATTTTAGTTATATATGATGATGATCTTATCAGTATTGACTTGTCAATTTATATATATTAAAAGAATTCGATGATTTTTGGATGGATATTTATTACGTATGATGATTTTAATTTACTGCTTAGGATGGATGTTGTCAAATTCAATTAAATTATAGATATTTGACTCACTTGTTTTAATTATAGATGATGATCATGTTACAATAATAGTTGAAGCAGTGATGAAAGGTAAAATTAATGCTTGGTACCTCCAAAACGTAATTGAAAGTTTTGCAGTGAGCCACATAATTAAAAGAGGTGGTAATGTGGAAGCGGATGTCTTATCTAAATGGGCTTTAAATTTTGGTGAAACAGGGGAATTTAGGTTGGAGGATTTTAGAAGTGTTAAGTTAGCAAACTTAGGTGAAAACATAGGAGAGGACAACGCCTTAAATGACAAGCGAAGGCAAGGGTAGTGGGTGGTGGTGAAGTAGTACTTCATTAATAGAAAGTGTGGGCAATCCAAGATGGTGTTAAATGCAAGCCCTCGATTAATATGTGTTAATTACATTTGGAAAGGGTCGAGAAAAAATCTGCAACAAACTTTGGTTGTGGCGGCACTGGTTGTCAGGAGAAATGGAAGCCAATTTCACCTTCTGGTCATGAAGATCTTTGGGCCCGTTTTATGGAGAGGCATCTGGAAAACGACTAGATGACCTTTTCCTTGTTGATGACCAATGACTAGTGCAATGTGCAAAAATGATTTGTGGCAGAGATTTTGGCTCTTTCAAACACAGATACCGAACCAACATGGATGTTTACTCCTTAATTGCAGCATCGGGAATGGATTTAGGGGAACCAATGGAAATGGTGAGGATGGTGATGCAGAAAATTGTGCATGAAGATTTTCTGGTAGGCATGGAGTCCATTCTCGAATGGGCGGTTCTGGGTGTAGGTTTAGATTATTTTGAAGGACCGGTAGATGATGAAATTGAGGAGCTCTATGGGAGACCGGGGCTCAAACCCTTTATTCATTGGCCTGAAGGAAAATACAAAGCTCGTTGCCGTAAGGAAGTACGTTTGGGATGGAAAGTGCTCAAACTCTTCATCGAACAAGAAAAGGAAAAGATGCAAGGATTGGAAGCGAAAAGGAAGTGCCAAAAGAAGAAGTCAGGGCAGCGGCGAAAGAAGAAGCCTCTGAAGGAGATAGCCAAGTGTCTGAGTGGAGCTCGTTAAGACTGGTCATGTTTGTCTATGTCTGATTTTGAATTCTTCCTCTACTTTTGTTGTATTAAAGCATGTAACTTTGAACATTGTTAATGGTGGTTACTTTTTGTAAAGATTTTACTGGTAAACAGTTACAGGGGTTACGGGGTTTATTTAATGTTTTACTTTCCATGTAAAGGTGCCTCTGGTTTTTTCCATTTGCTGTGGAATTTTGGTGGGTAATGATAGTGAACAATAGATGTACTTTTTTATCTTTACAAGCAATATAAAAATTTTGTGTTACCAACCCAAAAAAAATAATTTTATTGTTATTTAATCATATGAGTTAAATAATTAAATGACTTAGTCTATAATCATATGAGTTATTGAAAAGACAAGATATATTTAACTAATTAAATTGAAATAAAAAATATTAAATTAAAAAAACGAAGCAAAACAAGAAGCATTTTTAGAAGCAAAAAAGGAAGCAAAACAAGAAGCATTTTTAGAAGCAAAAAAGGAAGCAAAACAAGAAGTATTTTTAGAAGCAAAAAATGAAGCAAAAATGGAAGCCAAACTAGAAGCAATCTTGGAAGAAAAATTGGAATCAAAACTAGAAGCAAACATGGAAGCAAAATTGGAAGCAAAATAGGAAGCAAAATGGGAAGCAAAAACGGAAGCAAAATCGGAAGCCAAACTCGAAGCAAAACTCAAAGAAAAACTAGAGGCAAAACTGCAAGCAAAGTCAGAAGCAAACCTAGAAGCAAAACATGAAGCAAAACTAGAAGCAAAAATGGGAGTAGACATAGAAGAAATATCGGAAGCCAAATTGGGCACTATTTCTGATGCTATTTCCTAACGCTATTTTAGTCCTTAACAAAGGTGCTATTTTTGGCACTATTTCCTGACACTATTTTAGGTGCTAACGGGGGCATTGTGATTTTCTAGCGTTGACTACGACGTTAACTTTGATGTTACGTCTGACACAAAAGTCGGCATAAAAGTCAGCGCCGAGATGACCATGCATGTTTACACTGAGTTTAGCACCGGCTAACTCGACCAATTTGTGGACTGAAATACATTAAAATTTGATGCTATTTTAGGTGCTATTTGCTTGTTCTTCTGTAGTGATATTGTATACATAGAAAACTCTAAACCACTAGATTTACCATTATATGTGGTAGAAAAATTTTATAATTACAATGGCCCACCTTGGAGCGTCCATGCTCCAAAACATATGCCTATATCACCTATATCTCTAGGTGCTCATAGGCAGTTGCCACTAGCATGGCATGGGAAATTACAATACATAAATCCCAAGGATTGACAATCGAAAGAGCAACAATCGATATAAGTAAAAAAGAAGGACATGGATTGACTTTTATAGCTATATCGAGAGTTAAATCAATACAAGAACTTAGGATCAACCCACCCTTTTCCTTTGATTGATATTCAAGAATGAAGAATAATCCATACACAATTATCAGGAAAAAAGAAGAGCTCTGACTACGTCTTCTCTCTTTATGATGAGTACAAGTACACATACATAAACACACCACTCTCTCAAAATAGCTATATTTGTTTAATCTTCTACTTACCGTATTCATATAAATACATATTATTGTTTCTATACTTACACCACATTTGCAATCACATGCAGGTGGATGTTCTAGCATCATATACAGACTACAACAGTTGCTCTGATCTAAAGAATTTTCCCATAGTATTGGTCATTTCCAAGACAGATAGAGACCCTGCCACAATCAATAGAATATTGAGCCAATTCCCATGCCTAATGAATAAATCATAAAACCATTTGCAAACAATCTATCCTCTCAAATTGATCCATGTCAAGAACATGAAACAAAGCATATTTAAGACAACACCACACAAAATCAAGATCAAGAATCTGAATCTCCAATATACTACCATGATCTACTGAGAATTCTCCAATCCATATAGGATGGCACAAATGATGATCATATCCATATACCACCTACTCATCCATCTACCCATGAGATGCTTACTCCTAAATGTACACATAGATGTTTTGCAAGAAAAAGAGTCCTAGATGGTTTCTAGTGCAAACACCAACATTGGGAGAATGTAGAGTGCTTATGATAAAACCGCTATCAATGCTACAACTATTCATAACTTCAACCATCATTCACGCATCATCGGGCATCCAAAAAAATTCCCCAACCACATGAGAACAAGGTATATCAAAGAAAGGAGCAAATGACTAAGATACAATAATCATTGAAGAAAAATGGATAAATAATATTCAAATGGATACCATAAAATACAAAACAAAATCATCTCTATCAACCTCCATTAGTCAAAGAAACTATGGGGAAAAAATCAAGAAGGGAAGTTCATCCATCAAAAAATTCCAACAGTGTGTTGGAAAGCTTCAAAAATGGCGTACATGACATATGCAAAAGTTTTTCCCAACCGAATCTCCATATCCACCTACCATCAAGCTCATCTCCCAAGTTTGGAAAAAAAAATCCAAACTGTCAACCAATCAATCTACATCTCATATCTCTAAACATACACCACCATAAATTGTGATATCCACGATATCCAAATCTCAGAATAACCGTGTGTTGACAATAACTCTTTATCATAAGGACTCTAATGGCTCCCTATCTAGTTGAGGTTAACTCTGATAATTGCAAAAAAAGAAAAAGAAATTCCCAAGGAAAAATCGTGGCAAAAAAAAGGTGTCGTGTATAATCGAACATCTATGTGTGCCAAATCAGGTAGAAGCATCTTACCCCATCCATAGTAAATCCAACACTCCATCCATCTTATCCATAATAAATCAGTTCATTCATGGACCATCTATCAAATCCATGTTCACTCATCACCACCTACATTCCAAATCATCTTGATCTTGGTCGACATTCAATGTAAACTTAACACTTGCTTATGGTAAATTTCTTGACATGGATCATTATCATTCACCATACCCACCATTATCTTAGCCATCAACTATTCTCCAAATAACCACACGCACACCAATTTATACTCCCTGCCATCCTTTGCATGCTTCACATATCCATTGATCCATTCATTTATCCATGCATCCACCCATTACATTCCATACACTGCTACAAACTAGGGGCAACTACTTACATCTTGCTTCAATAAAACATCATGATATATATCCATATATTACAAACAATTTGTATTAAATTCAAACAAAATTGTATATATTTGGGAGTATGCAAAACATTCCAAAGGTGTTCTCTATATATTACTAACATTTTCTATACAGTTCGACAAAGATGGAATAATCACATTGTATGTTTACTTATTTATTCTATGATAGACATGGTTATACACCTATTACCTTCTCGTAATGTCTATTTTCTACTGTGAGATTAAAACATTGTTTGTTCTAGTACTGATGTCCATGCAAGTGCTAAACTGCACACCACTCCCCTTCTTACTTCTCTATATATATATATATATATATATTTATTTATTTATGTAAAAATATACATATATATTAATATATACATTATGTATTTATATATATCATTATTTTAACATCCAAGCTTCTTTTTTTAGATTGCAGGAATTGGTCGGGTATCCGTCCCCTTATAAACTACAATGTGTCTGGTAAACTTTTTTCATGTGACTGGTGGTGCCGGCATGATGTGCCCTTCGGTATCACGGGTTTAGGGGGAGACTAGACCGTGATCACTTGCCTACAACAAGATGCTTTAGCCAATCAAGCTAGGCTCCCCGCCCCTAACATCCAAGCTTGAGTACATATACTCATATACTCATTGATCGATGTATACAAATGATGTGTTTATACTTCATCGACAAATATGAACATACAAATAAGAACTCTCACTGGATAAAGAGGCCCAATCACATAACCCAATCAAGAACATCCAAAGAGAAAGATTATAAACCTATACTGAACATTCATAACCTAGTACAGATCATGCACAATCAGAACTAGAGGTTACTTATTGTTTCCCAAACTATTGAATCAACTTGACTATACTAGAAGTGAGTGTGTGAAAGCTTAATTAGACTCATTTACGGGTTACCAAACCAACTCTCTTCTCCTGAGTGATACTTCCCCTCTCATCTAGAGGATTGAATCCATCCCTACATCCAACTTAGCACATTGCAATAGTAGTTAGCTAAATCAATTACAACCATTTGTATCATATACAAAATCATTATATAACATCAATTTGAATCAAACATTTATTTATTATATTTCCAAGATAAATAAAGCATAAACACATACATTTAAAGCATTTCCACTCAACTAGGTAAAAGTAACTTAGTAACTATGAGATGGGGTGTAACAATAAAGATATTATAAGAAGTGATATATAGAGAGAGGTAGATAGAGGGATATATAGAAAGAGAGGAGATATGGAGTGAATAAGAGAGAGATAAAGATAATGAAATATAGATAGAGAGGGAGAGGGAGAGGGAGAGATAGGAAGATAAAGATTCAAAGAGTAAGAGATAAAGGAGCTAATAGGGACAAGTAATAGAAAAGGAGAGAGATAGAGAGGGGGGAGAGATAGAGAGATAGAGATAGTGATAGAGATAAGGAGGGATAAATAAGAAGTATGCGTGTGAGAGTGAGATGTATAAAGATAAAAATAGGGAGGGAGAATCAGGGAGTGTGTGTGAGTGAGAGAGATATGGAGATAGAGATAGAGAGGTATATATATATATATAGGATTTTAAAGAAAAAAATGAAAATAAAAGAATCAATTTTACATGATTTTTCAATACTTTAATTTGGAGAATTCAATGAATTAAATTAATCTAAAATGTTGTGATCAATTATAAAACCCTACCACTAGCATTATAGATGCGAGATTCAAAGAAAATTGTGGGAATTGGAAATAAATATAAGACCACTATATTATACACATAGATGTTACACATCACTTCACAACTCTACCATGAGTGATATATACTATTAAGAACTTTTAAAAACTTCACCAAATAAACCAAGTTTCATAAATGAAAACAAAAAATACATCACCATTCAAGGAAAAGAATGATCAAAAGGAGTTGGAATAATTTTGTTAATTGGGAAATAATTTTTTCCTCTTTTTTTTCAACTACTTTTCTATTGTAGTTTAAGCCCTAGTACAATAAATTGCAACAACTGGATGACTTATCACACTAGCAATTCTACCATGGTGTGCAATGGGCGCATAGAAGAGGTGTGGAATGTTAGGAAAAATATTGGTATATTTTTTACATACATTTGTGTAGTACATGAGGTATGTTGTGTGTGCAACAAATATTTCAATTGAAAAGGGATAGCTTCAAATCAACTATGCACGACTATAGGGATCCAAATGATTGAAAAAACTTTTGAAATTAGGAGGATAATTAAAACTCCATTACCAGTAGGCTCATGCTATGTTTACAATAGTGAAAGGGAGAGATATCGGCGATGCAGATGGAGGAGAGGAGAGGGAGAGATAAAAAGATAGAGGAGAGAGGGATAGATAGAGATGGAAGATATAAATATATAGAGAGGGAGAGAAAGGAAGATAAAAATAGATATAAGAAGTGATATATATAGAGAGAGGGAGAGATATAGGGGTAGACAGAGATGGAGAGATAACTTGATAGAGATATAGGGAGGGATGAAATAATAAATATATAGATATAGAGGTCTAGGAAGAGGGAGAGGGAGAGAGGGGGAGAGAGAGGGAGACATGTATATAGATAGAGGGGATAGACTTTGGTGATATTTTATTCTAATTGCTAAGCTAACATCTATTAGGTTCTTAATATGTATTACATCGACTTATGATCTTGAGATAGAATTGATGGATGTGAATATAACTTTTGTACATGGTGACTTGGAGGAAGACATTTATATATCATAGCCAAAGAACTATATTGTATAAGGTAAGGATCCGTTGCTTTGTAAATTGCAAAAAAATATTTGTATGGTCTCACACAATCACTCAAAATGTGGCATCAAAAGTTTAATTTTTTGTTTTAAGACTAGGATTTGTGAGGTCTAAATTAGATCATTGTATTTACTGTAAGCAAGATGGTGATTGTTTCTTTGTTATCACATTATATATAGATGATATGTTATTTTTGTAGTAATAAGGATATGATTAGGGACTTGAAAATATTATTTTTTATGCATAGTTTGTTATAAAGGACCTGGGGGCTATTAATTTCATCTTAGTTATAGATTTTAGAAGAGATAGAGAAAATATAAATGTTTGGTTGGGCCAAAGTAAGTATGTTGGGTTTATGTTACAGTATTTTAGCATGGAAAAAAAAAAACCAATGAGTGTCCCTATTTTAGTGGGGAATAAGTTATCAATTGAGCATAATTTTTCTGCATCTAGCAAGAAGGGGGATGTGTTTCATATGCTATGCTAGTATAGTTGGTAGTTTGATGTATGTTATGGCTTGCACTAGACCAACCAAACCAAACATTGCACAAGTAGTGGGAGTCTTGAGTTTATTCATGGAAACTAGTTGAGATCATTAGACTATAGTGAAGAGGGTGTTCAAATATCTATGGGGTACTGCAAATAACTCTATTTTCTATCAGGTATCTCAATCAACACAAACTTCATCAGTTAGATCCTCATCAACACCAACTTTGTGAACCAACATTAGGAAATTTCTATAGCAAGCAAGGTTCATAATTTTGTTGTGAATATGCAGGGGCTTTTAGACTTATATTAGACAAGAGATGTTGATAGTAGGATCTCTATCAATGGTTATCTTTCACCTATTTGGTGAGGAAATTAGTTGGATGAGTGAGTGATAGGTTGTGGTCTCTTTGTCCTTGATACATGTAAAGTATACGGTAGTTATTCATGTCTTCATGGAGGCCCTTTGTTTTGAAAGATTATGTTTGAATGTTGGGTTGAGTCGTGGAGAAATTTAGATTGGATGCAATAGTCAGAGTGCTAATAGGTTGTCAAAGAGCCTAACTTTTCCTGCACATGCAAAGCACATTGATGCTTAATATCATGTTTTATTTGTGACATGGTCGAGGATGGAAGGGTGATGCTTTAGAGAATGTTGCAGATGCATTAATGGAGCATGTGCGCACATAGAAATCCAGGTGGTGTAGAGAGTCTATGGTCTTATTGGCCCCTAGCAGTTAGTTCACAATTTGATGCAATTCCTTCTATGCTCTTGTAAGGCATACAACAAGTAGGAGAATGATAGGATATGTGTCATACACCTTGTTATACTAATGTGTAAATTATTTTATTTAATTATTTGTTTGTTTGAACTGCACCCACATATTTGGGGGTATCCCGTGCTAGGAGTGGCACTTGGTGTCGCATGTAGTTTGTATTTTGGCAAGTACAAGAATCACTGAGTGTCATGAAAGTTGTTAATTGCAATCATGACAACTTGTAAGGTGTGTAAGAGCTCTTGGAAAAGGAAAGAGTGTGATGAGAGGGAGTTAACTATGGACTTGGAGAAAATCATGGAGTTATGAAAAGGGTAGGGTAAGACTACCTAAGCACCCAAGTTTGGTAGTGGCAATTTCTAAGTAGCTACTAGTTAACTAAGCTTTGTTAGGGTGTTGGAATTTGTGCACAGATATTGATGCCTAAGATAGCTCATAGTTTGCAATACACGGTTTTAGAAACCATTTATGGTTTATGGTTTTGTACATGCCTATATATTGAGTGCTTAGGTCGAAGGTTTTATCATAATGTTTTGCAAGTACTGTTATGTTGTGAAAATATCCCCAACATTGTATTGATTTGTATGAGCTTGCATGAAGGTTTGAGCTTGGAGTTGTATTGGAACCATTGGTGTTATCCATAATACAATTGGTTTGACTTTAGAGGCTAGGTTTTGTAGAAGGGTTTTCTCAGGATAACGTTACGTCATGTCACTTGCATATCATTGCATGTGCCATTTGTTATCATACTATCTATACAGATATTTGCATTACCTCTCTTCATATAATAAATAGTGTAGCATAATTTCCACCATCTTAGCATCCTTTCAAATAATTAGATAAAAATCACAAATACATCATAATACATGCATATATAGATAAAGTAGGGGTAAGTTTGAGGGAATGTGTGTGCATGAGATGATCAATAGTGTGAGGGAAAGAGCCTGAAGTTGTAAAAGATTGTGATGTGGAAGTAATTATTTCATGTCAAATAAAATTAAAAGAAAGCATGAACTTACTAAAAATAAACAAGCAGGAATTATGAACATATATAATTTCTTTGAATGTAAATTTTGAGTCTTCAATTAACCTTAAAATTATGAAGAGGAAACAGATTGCCAATTAATTAACCATTTTATTTATTTATTCAGAAGTAAAAAATCATTCAATTTGTGTTTTTTGGTAAGTTTAACGAGGAAGGAGGTGAAGAGCGTGAACGATCAAAGTCCTCCAAATTAAATTCGTACCAAAATGTAAAATGGGGTGAGAGAGGCTCGAACTCTCGACCTCAGGATCACTCAATTAAGCTATGAGACCTACGCGCTAGCCAACTGCGCCACCACCCCTGATGGTTGGTGTTACTCAAAGAAAATAGAACAAATAAGATTGGCAGCTGCTCTGAGTGTGATTATAAAGTGGGAACACGGAGAATACATCAACCAAAGACAATTGAAGCTGCACGCCTATTCTGCTCCTTTAAGTTGCTGGAAGCCTCAGCGTACTCTTAAGACAATGGAACATAGAGGTTTCGAAAATGAAAAGTAAGGAAGCCTCAGCTGACACCAACCATGTATCAGAGCCAGGTTTCGATCCTGGGACCTGTGGGTTATGGGCCCACCACGGTTCCGCTGCGCCACTCTGATGAGCTGTTGATTTATGGGCGGAAGCATTAGATGTTTAATACGATGAGCTCCTTCACGAATTCAAAAAGCTATTATGTCTGAGCCCCGGTTCTAACCGAGCAGACCACCGTTACAGTATCTTGCCCTACGACGATCTGTTTAGTAATGGGAGAGAGCTATCCTGTTCAGTAAAAGAAAGATGAACCATTCAGGTTGTTTGAGGCCAGGTTATCCTGTTCAGTAAGAGGAAAAGCGAATAAATGGTTGTCTGAGCCCAGGTTCGAACTGGGGACCTTTAGTGTGTGAGACTAACGTGATAACCAACTACACCACCCAGACAACACGCAGAGCTAATGATAAAATCGAAGCTTATAAACACTTTATATCTGTTATCTGCTACCGTTGAGAATGAATTGAATGCACTAGCATATTGAACCTGACACTCGCTCTCTAGTTGATTTGCTAGAGAGCGACATCCATTCCCATAACAGCGCGTCCGCTAAATCAAATGAGGGTGACTTGAAGAAATATAGTAATTGCAAATCTGAAAATCAAATGTGCGTTTGTAGTCCAACGGTTAGGATAATTGCCTTCCAAGCAATAGACCCGGGTTCGACTCCCGGCAAACGCACCTTTTACTAATGTGTCTTTCGGGATTTGCGTGTGAAAATCTCTGTGCTCTACTGCACGGCAAAAGAGATGTTCCGTTGCCGGGACTCGAACCCGGGTCTCTCGGGTGAGAGCCGAGTATCCTAACCAACTAGACTACAACGGATTACGTGTCGATCCGTTCCGATCCCATAGTTAATTTAACCTTTTCTGTGTCCTCCTCTTCTCTTCCATTATCTTCCCGCTGTACTAAACCATAGTACGGTAAATCGCACAAGTTTTTTTATTTTTTATGGAAAAATGTTTAGTTACAAAAGAAATTTGCAGTCCAAAAACAAGGAATGTGATGAAAAAGATACAATTGTACATCTATATAACCAGATCAGCAAGAACAGAAAAACACCAGATGTACGACAAGAAAATAGGCCAGAGAAACACTAGGCCCAAGACTGATAACAAAGCAGCTCTATCAAACATGCAACAAGACAATTGAACCATGCTACACTAATCGCAAAAGTTGATGGCTTATTCCTCAACAAAACCAGAAAAATATAGAAAACAACATTTACGTTGTTGATCACTCTTGGTTTTGAGTTTTAATCTTTTAGTTGTTTATTTATACACATCTTATATAATTATGATATTGCTATCACAATTCAGTCATATATTTTTTTGAATCAAAGTCATCGACTCATGTTTCAGGGGTAGTGATTCACAAGAATCCGTCTCTTATGATAATGAATGCTCCACTTAGCATTCATTGCATCTTGATGATGCCCACATAGGTGAAGCATTGGGCCTTCCCGGGAGGTCACCCATCCCAATACTACTCCAACTCAAGCGTGCTTAGCCATGGAGTTTTCTCCAAGGTTAAACCCACTTAACTTGCAACCCCATTTGCAAAACCTTCAACAAGTGTTGTGCTTTATCAACCATTCATTACAAAGCCCCTTTAGCTCATCAATTGATAAGTAGGAGGTATTTTCCCTAGCATGTCAAATTATGATATTGCTATCAAGATTCATTTGTTTAGTTTTTTGAGTCAAACTCAAACTCATCTTGTACAAAATATTTGAAAAGTGAGTTTTTGGAGAAAGGCTCCAATTTGATATTTTTGTATGGACTCGTATTCACATTAAGTATTTGGTTCTCAGTTCTACGTTGTAATCCCTTATGGCTAAAACCATATCTAACTCCAACACACATACACACTTATATAAAAGTTACACAAGACAAATGAACCCTTACATCCAATGAAATGGTTGGACTTTGCCACATGCCTTTCATCTTGCAATTGTTAGGGAAAGAGTGTTGTACACCTTGCACAACAAAATATTTATTTTAATTATATAAAGTAAACATGTATTTATGGTGCATCTTTAGAAGATGTGCTTAGTAACCACATTAAATATTTATGACTCATGTATGATACTTTCACTTTTAGATTTTTGACCTTTACACATTTCTCTATATTTACTCAAGTTTGCAACAAATTGTAATAAATTAAATTTAATAGATTCATCTCATTTTCTCCCTCGTTGGCTTTGCGCTATCTTGATTTCAGGAGCTTGCATTGCTCAAAATCAAATCCTCTTAATAAATTCTCTAACACAAAAATATAAGTCCACCAATAAAGAACTTGATAGGATATCCAAATTGCTTGTTCCAATTCAACTTTTTTATTTTCTATAAGACAAATCTTGCACCACCTTTTCACAGTATGAATCATACAAGAGAAGTTATATTCTTTTTTGTAGGATATCTCATACTGTACCTTATAATTCACTGCACATCCAAGCTATTGAACCCCCATACCCAAACGCTAGAAGGAGGTTAGTTGGAACTAGTCATCCTTGAACAACCTAGAACTAGGAAGTGGCATCACTACTGACATCCTTTATTTGAGGGTGTTACATTAGTTGATCCTTGTCACCAAGGTAATCATATTATGTGCCATTGTATTCCATACAAGTCCCAATTTAGTTTCTTTGTTAACATTTCTATATCTAAAAATATTTCCCCAACCCTTCAAGAGTCCTAGAAATATATCCACATAAGTGGAAATGAACTCTAGGATGGTATCCCAATTACACCTTGAACTTAGTTGTTCCTTCCTCTATAATTTTTTATGCACCCCACACCCATTCACATTGCCCAAGTTACTTATTTTAATTTTCATTAAATCAAAGGGACATGGGTTTATCCATTTCCATTCACTTTCTCAAACAAAATTTGGTACCTACTGTAGTGTAGAAAAATGTACACCTTTACATTTTTACACTATGTTTGGGTCCCTTAATAAATTGGACTTAATTAAGCCTCTAATTGGCCCAATTATGCATTTAAAAGTATAATTAATCTCATTTTTTGAAAGGGTAACCAATATTAAACAATTGCAAACATTAATTAAATTGCCTTGGAAATTGAGTGTCCTAGATTTAGGTCCGAGGACCCATTCTGTTGAAAAATTGAGGTGTTTTCTTAGCTTAATACTTTGTAAAACTTTAATATTGCTGATCTAAATATGTTTTTCCTTTTGTTACGGATTTTTTGTGGGTGATTATCTAATTAATCCATTTCACTGTTTGTAGAATGTAGACAGAAGTTGATAGAAGAAGTAGACATGATATTAGAAACATTACACAAGCATATAACGTGGAGAAACCCTTTTGGGAAAAAACTCCACCAAGAATTATTCTATTTTTCAATCTCTAAAGTAGATTACAATAGCTCCAATTCTTGCTTGAGAATGCTTCTTTTTCCTTCACCAAATCTTCTTCACACCTGCAATAAAACTGATAATAACTCTCTTCAACTTGCTTGAGATAAATAAAGGATTTGATTAACTTTGTAAACTCCAACTGAGTTACAATTACAATGCTCAAGCCCTATCCCTAAAAGGTATGCCTATCCCTTGCAAGTAGAGTTTAACCGTGAAGAACAATGTCAAATCATCTCCTCCATCCATTTGGGCGTCCCAAACTGAAGTACTAACTCAACCTTTAATCTGTAAATATCTTCAAGGCTTATCCTCAAAGTAGGTGCCCAAAAATGGGCCCACTTAACTCAGCCTTCTAAAATATCTTAACATGCAAAGGATTTAATTCCAAGAAGCCAACTTGGGTGTCCAAGTTGGGTCGAAGTCATTTCTTGTTAACTGAAACATTTCTCAACACCATTCATGCAAGAATAGTCATCCCCTATTAACTGGATGTAGTCCTTGTTATTTGTCATGCAACTCTGAAAGTCATTAGCCATGCATTCCAAGTTAACTGAAGTCAACTAGCATTCAACTAAAACTAACTGAAGATAACTAAACCATAACTGAACTTAACTGAACTTAACTGAACTTAACTGAACTGATTCTGAACTGGACTGAATTGATCTGAATTGAACTGAACTTCATGCATGAAAACATGAAACCCTAACTCCTAGGAACTTTACATGCATTCAAAAGTTTTCTCTTACTTTGAATAGTTAACTGAACTCAAGGTGAGTGTCACCTACCATGTGGGCACCCCATGTGCCCCTATTATTTAGGAACTCATAATGGACGCCCTCACATGCTCCTAACATTTAGAATTAATTACAAATTTCAATTAACATGATTATTTCATCAAATATTAATCTCTTCCTAATCCTACTGTTGATGAACACATTCCAAGGACTTAGGAGATACATGAAATAAATAATGTTTAAGATTGCAATTAAATGGCATCTTATTTCCAACACATTCGCCCAAGGGCGAATGGGTCCCGCTTAAGTTTGGGATCTCAATTTTTAATATGTTTTTGGCAAAAAAATTATAATCCAAATTCCAATTGCAATTGTTGGCCTTCGATGCTTAATTTTTGGGAAATTGGAGAATTGTCTATAAATACAATGTCTTTTTATCATTTAAAATCCTTGAATTTTTAAGAGATAAATTCCTATAGCAAAAATTATTGTCAAAAGTGTTCAAGAGTAGGTTTATCAGTCTTCTACATTAGCAAATTAGAGACCTCAAGCATCATGTCAAAGTTATTTGCATTTATGCATATTTTCAAACATCCAAGCATCAAGATTAACATCCAATGAAGTCATTTCATGCAAGATCAAGACCTTGGAGAGATGTGTTAGACTCCAGTCCTCTAAGGGTTTTCATTCAAGGGTTTGGTGAGTTGCAACAAACTAGTGTTCATTCATCATTTCTTCCATTCATGTTTAATTTCATTTCAAGGTATAAATACCCAAACAAGGTTTGACCAAGGCAAACCCCCATTCACCAGAAAAAAATAAAAATAAAAATAAAATAAAAAATCGCTCTCTTTGTGTTTGCAGATTTGTAGGTGAAGAAGGATTGGAGATTGTTCAAAAGTGCAATTTTCCAAAGTTGTCAAAGTTATCATCAAAGTTGTCAAGCCACATAAACTCACTTGTAGAAATTATTTCTAACTTTCCAATTGTGAGATCTCGACAAATCAAGAGAGAAAATCAAAGAGCAAAGGATTGTGAAAACAAATTTTGGATCCTTGTAGCAAGACCCTTCACCTTGGGGCGAGTCTATCCCAGGAGAACACTCAGTAGAAACTTTTGGTGATAGGTACCTAATGTCTTAACTTTCTCATATTTGTCAAAATTTTGTTGATTCTAATAGTTTTATGCTTTAAATTCATGATTCAAGTTTCACATTACATAATTGATTTCATTTACTATTTTTAGTTTTTTCCCCAAAGTGTTGTTTAGGAAAATTTTACCCCATCTTTGCATAAGGAAAATAGTTAGATCTCCATTAAGGTTGACTCACCTAAGGGTTGAAAGCCAATCTTGCCTTTGGAGATCTCTTTTTCCTAATGAAATAAGAAAGATAGGTGCATCACTCAATTCCCCCATTTCATCTTTGGGTTACCTATTTTCCTTCATTTTATTTTGGTGAACCTGACATTCTTCTACTATAAATTTTCTGATTTGGAGTCCATTCAAACCCTAGATCTAGGATTTGCATTAATTTACATTGCATTGCATTACTTTTCATTCTATTTAGGGTTATCAAAATTGCATTAGTTTGCATCTCACATAGGGCTTTAAGTTTGCATATTTTATTTTTTAAAATTTGAAAAAAAATAAAATTGCATGCATATTAGATTGATTTTGCATAGTACTTGCAAATTAGTACAATTTCAGTCATTCATATTCACAAATTTGATCAAAATTGCATTTCAAAAAGTGTCACTTTGTTCATCATTTTTCACTAATTTCACTTGTATTAGGACACATAAATCTAGAAAATTATGTCACTGAAACCACAGTCTGCAACCTAAAATTGGGAATTCAAACATTAAGCAAGAAATTCAATTTTTGATTTTCCAAGACCCTGACCTGGGACCCATTTTCCCTAGGGAGAATTAGTCCCTATACATGCGTTGTTTCAAATTTCTGGGCAGTAATTTGTCTCTATTTCCTTCATTTTTTTTTGTTGTTAATTTTGTATTTTAGTTTCAAATATTAAAAAAAATCTATCATTGCCAACATTAAGTTCAATTGGTCAAATCAAGTGGATTGTTTGAAATCAAAATTGGCATTAAAAAGACATCATTTTCAGGTTTTTGCATAGCATAATTAGTAAATTATCTTGTTTTAAATCTAAGAATTGATCTCTTTTTACATACTTGCATTGCACTTCATATTTTTGGGTGTTTATTGCATTTGTTTAGTGCTTATTCTCCATTTTGGGTGTGCTTAGGTTTGGTGAAACTTGTATGAGCTTCACAACCTGATGTCCTATTATCAATACTATAGTGAGACATAGTTGGAGACTCATGCCATCTCACGCTACAACATTTGTCATGCATCTTGAGTTTTCCAACTCTTTCACTCATAGTGTTAATAGTAGTCAACCTGTTATGGATCATAGCCTTGATACCACATTTACTATAACAACCCTACGCACAACTTGTTGAATGCACAAAAAAATGAGTTTTATAAGCTTATGGTTGATCCATCAAGGTGAATACAAGAAAACAAAAAAAGTGAGCGTAAGATCATTTTTATGAATTGCATTTATAACCACCAAAAAAGTGCAACACAACTACCTCTCATCTCTCCTACCACCTCTTATGTTCATAAATCATATGAACCAAATAAATTCAAGGAATTAATTCATGAAATTGGTCAAGAAATAGGGATGTGCAACAAGTTGTAAGTACTATGAGTTTCCCTACAAACAAGAATCTATAATTTCTTGTACGGTTTGAATTCTAAGAATATCATACAATATTTGTCTTATAATAAATTTAAAAAATTGAACTAAAACATACAAGTTGGATGCACTTGAAATATTTATTGATAGTTACATTTTTGTGTTAGAGAACTTATTAGGACACTCCACTTTTGAGCAAACAAGCTGGTGAAATCAAATAGAACAAACCCAACATGGTAGAAAATGAGATAAATTTATACTAATATCGTTAGTTGCAAACTCAAGTAAATATAGGAAAATAATGAAAGCTCATGAATCTAAAAGTGAAAGTATAATGCATGATTCTATTGGCTCTCAAAACAATAGATCCTCTCCAATACAATTTCTACTCAGCTGAGACAAGGGGAACAAGATATTTTAGGTTGAGAGAAGGAAGCATTGACAAGGAGCGGACAATTTTAGGTCAACTCATAGGAGTAGGGATTCTCCTCTTATATTTTACACACTACAAAATCTAGGAGGGTGATCCCTTGAGGTCTTCATGATAGGAAAATTTAAGAGAAATAAAGAAATAAAAGTTATTCCTTGATTACCATGCCCTAATAGTAACCATGAGGAAACCTTTTAGACCTCATAACAAGAAGATT
>VDFB02021877.1:0-13108 GCA_007258455.2 Sequoia sempervirens | reverse complement strand
TATACTTTGTTAAAAGTATGAAGAAAAAGGGGAATTCACATGCATTCAGGCACACTGCCTAGAGCTCACTGCTCAAAATTAGGAAGGCTCACTGCCTTACAATATATTTGGATTACAAAAAAAAGTTGAACTAAGAAAGTAGCATCTACAAATGCCTGGTTTTAGTTCCAGTGAGGCTCATAGATCAGATTTAGGACCTTCTGTCTAATTCTTCACTTCACTCTTCTTTGCCTTGATTTGCTTCACAAAAATCCTCTTCTACACAAGTGAAATTGTGCCAAATTGCTTAACAACCCTTCTGCTATTCACACACCTAAACATGCATCCACTCACACTTAAAAATGAATTAACCAATCTCATATATATATCCGCTACCAAGATTTCAATCGCTCCATGTCAACTTTAATAAAATAGGAAATGTCTTCCAACTGTCGGCTCAATCCATATTAAATATTTGATGTGTACCCATTAAAGTTAGCTAATGCTATGTTGTGGCACCAAATCAAAATACTCAAACACATAAATATTTAAACAATTACTCCTTATACATCCACGACATGCCATATTCACTGAGCCGACCACCATGAGCTGATAAAAAAAATCATCCTGCCAGATCTCCTAACTTATACACCAATTAATGTAGCATCACACAACTTAACAATAAGATAAAATAGATACTTAACAACTTTCCCCGAGATCCACAACTCAAAATGATAATCTAGTGAAGCATACAGATCGACATACTAACCAGATACCCTATTCTTCATTCTCTCTTCTAGTAATACTTTGTTCATTACTTTTCCTACTGGTATGAACAAATTATAATCTGTGGGCCAAAACAATGACTTAGGTTTCAATCAATGACAACACTAGAAGCCATATGCCAACAAGATGAAGGTGACGTTAGAGTATTTTTGGAGGATCTTACATCTTCCTATTAGATGGCACTTGATTAGCTAGACATGGAGCTAGGACTTACATAGCATCCTATGGGCGATTTTTTTATAGGTTGAGCTCCCCATCCAAGGGAGGGAGTTATATTTGAATGCATGCCTAGGATTGGAGGTTCCTGCATTGCCGTTATACCTTTGTAGCTTGATTAGCAGGATCTTACTACTAGATAGGAGCAGATGTTTTTGTAGCCTCAAGGTTATTGAGGTTGTTAGACATATTATTGAGAGGAGAGAGGGTGATTTTACATGGGGGCATGTGTGTTAGCCTAGCTGTATCGGGATATGCACATGGTTTGTTATAGGAGAGCCCTCAACATCAAACATGTGACCCTACTTCAGGTATGGGCCTAAGAACACATTAGCATTGCAAGGCCAGGGATTTTGATAGCAGGGACACAAGATGATACACTTCCAGTAGCATACTGGTATGGTACAAAGTACGGCTAGAGACTCCATTACTTGGATGTGAGTGATCTGGAGGGATGGAGGAGGAGATTAGATGATTTGAGGGGGGAGGATATTAGATGGAGACCCTATCAGAGATGATGGTTTTTTGGATGGAGGGATGATGAGAGGAGGCATAGGGGCTACATCTTTACAATGTGCTACTTGATCAGGTGAGACATGTACATTGTTGATCTCCATAGATCATACAAGGTCACGAGGCAATTTGGTATTCAACAGAATATCCCTGCGGGGCCTCAGAGATTTCGTTAGATTAGTCGAGAGCACTTATGGGGTGATCCGATCACAACATAGTTTGTGAGGCAGAGATGGGAGGACCAACAAATGGTACCATATCTTAGGAGAGGGGGGATGTTAGATGTAGGTACAATGATACAATACTCAACATGGTGGACAAAGCATAGGCCAGGATGGATCACAACGGTGTACCCAATTATAGGGGTACTAGGATACATATTAAGAGGAGATTGGCTAGACAATAGAGGAGGAGGAGGAGAGGTGGTTGGAAGAGGAGGGGAGGAGATGGAGATGATGAGATTTGAGAGACTAGAGGAGAGGAGGAGGCAAGAGGGGAGAGGGTGCAGGACATGGATGAGGATTTCAAGAGGTTCATCCATTAGCGATGGTTCCATATGTATCACCACCGCTAGAGGATCTCATAGTATTACTCACTGGAGCTCTAGCTAGACTAAGGATTGTAGAGCATAGACTCAGGGAGTCAGAGGTAGAATGAGATAGACTATGAGCAAGGTAGGTAGATTGTAGGTGGAGTTAGGGATTATGGGGTGTTGGTAGATGAGGCAACACATAGGGTGTAGGAGGCTGATGCAGAGAGGGATGACCTCAGGAGGAAAATAGAGGAGATGTAGAGGGGGCTAGATGAGATGAGGAGGGAAAGGGACGAGGTTATAGATAGAGTAGAGTATGTAGAGGTGACAGTGGGAGATGTAGGGGCTGTGTTAGAGAAAGTGGAGGTAGTAGAGGCACAGGTATAGGCCCTATGGGAGGAGAGGGATGCGGAAGTACAGGAGATGTTACAACAATGAGAATAGGCGGATTAGATGAGGATGGCGCATGATGCATGGGAGTAGGAGAGGATATTTATCATGGGACTAAGGGATATATACCATATCAAGAGGGATTTTTCTAGGGCTTAGGCAGTAGAGGCGACATATGCTTGGATAGAGGTGGCCTATTATATGTTTGCATACCATCAGTTAATGCCAAATGTCACACAAAGATTATCACCCTACGTCAGACGTGTACCTTAGATGCTAGCACTGTCCCATTCATAATTCACTCACACACGAGGGTATAGTAGCTTCGGCAAGAGTCCTCCCAGAGGAAAAGGTTCAAGGACAGACTCTCCTAAGAGATCAGATGAGGGAAGCTTAGGATAGAGAGGGTAGAGGAGACAAGATCCTGATTTTTTTGACTTGTGCAGAGTGGATATGTAGTGGATAGGGACAGGGACTACATACTCAACAATGCAGATTAGATATGGATTGTTTCATTCATTGATTTGGTCTTTGCATTTTATTAGAGCTCTTTACCTATATTTTATTTGATGAATATCAATGGTCGTGATGGACATGTATTTATGCTTTTATGATGGACTTATTAGGGACTTGTTGTGGACTTATTATGGTTTTATTATGGATTATGACAGACTTGTGATAAACATGATATTTTGATATTTATATGATATGTGATGGATGTTTATTTATGTGCATGTGTATGTATGTGATTTATTATGAGAGATGCAAATGGTTATGATGATGATGATTATGATATATGCATGTGTCTATGATGATTTATGTTTATGCCTATGTGGATGACATGGATGAAATGCATTATGCGTAAGACTTTGTGATGCAGGATGTGATGGATGATGGATGATTTTATATGCTATGGATATGAGACTAATGATTTGTGATATAGGTGGTGATGTATGCATACACTGTATAATCAATTTTACTTTAATTTTAGTGGGAAAATTTTCCAGGCATATTATTATGATTTGATTATGATATGAAAATGCAATGTGATGCAATGAATGAAAAATGTGGTATATGTATATGTAATAATGTTATGGACGGATGAAATGAATGTAACATAATACAATATATGCAATGAGATGGATTAATATGTTTAGAATAACAACTCTAAACAACCTAAAAAAAGATAATAGAATGAACTTAAAATGCTTAGAATAACCAATCAAGATCAATCCAAAAAACTTAAAATAAACATGATAATGATAAATGGACATGAGAAGAAATAAAATGAAATGAACTTAAGATGCTTAGAATAACCAATTGAGATTAATCCAAACAACTTAAAGTGAACATGATAATGACAAATGCAAAATGGGATGAAATTGTACTCTCTACGTTTAATATGACATCAATCAAGATTAATGAATGATTAGATTCACCTATTTCTATGACGTCCATACTTTTCCTTATAGTTATGTATCAATCTCATTTGATTTTCTCATTTTGCACGTCATAGACCAGGGATTTGACAGCACATATGGCCTTGGTATTTCCGGCATAATGATAAATGTAACCTACGTGAATGATGGGTGTGATAATGTGTCACATATCAAGGTGAGAAATGTTGTGTGATACTGCACCTGTTAAAACTATAGGAATCCTAAGAAGAAAAAGAAGGAAAAAGATGAGCGTTTTCACAACTGAAATCACTAACCATAGGCTAGGGAAAGGTGGGGTATAAATGCAATGCAACGGGATGATAAATGAAATGCAAGCTTAATGCTATTTTTCAATTTTAGGAGCACTAATTTTTTCTATAGCATAACAAATAATGTACTAGGGTATAAGGAACCAAGGCGGATTAACATCTAATGCCTAGGAAAAACACAGTAAACAAGAAGGATATCCCAACATCCCAAAGTTGTAATGAATTTGGTTGGGCCAAGTATTGGGATAACCACAAGCACACAAGATACCCCAATGTAACACAAGACCATAAGGATATTGGTGGGTACTACGTGGGACAACCAAGAAGACAAAAATAGACAAAAGATCAAGATATGTTCTATTTCTACTTCAGCTCAAAGCACAATTCATGATATGATAGATCATGGCACTTTGATTTGTGAATACGGCTCAAATGATAAATAAAATCTAAAAGCATCAAAATATCACAAGAAATATCAAATTTCCTTTGCCACAAGATCAAAAGGGTGGATGGGATTGATACAGTCTGATTAGGAAGGATGCATACTATTAAGACCAAAGATGGAGGAGAGAATAGATGATCGACATGACTTAGGATATTCAAAACTGATTAGGACCTCAAGATACTAATGAATTTGTTTATTAAGAACCGCTTAGGGACAAGGACACATGATAATACCAACAACAAGATACACCCCAAAGAATCCAGCCTTGGGTTGATCAAAGATTAGCTTTCCACGGAAAGCGCAGAGCCCCCATAATTGGATAAAAGACTAATGATTGACGAAGTGACAGCGGAAAGAGTGACAATGGAGCACTTAATGGGATGACAAAGATAGATAACGAAATGGCCCTGTGGCCCATCAAATGACTCCATCTTTGCCTATGTGAAAGCACAAGGGCAATGCAGTTCAACAAAAGACAAGAGATGAGATGGGACCTAATGCTGACTAAGAAAATGAGAGGATCCTAGATGGGGATGTGAGACTGACAAACAACACTGACAGACAAATGAAATAAGCTTAGATTGGGATAAAATCTCAGGATGGTGGAAAGCTAATGTGAATTCTCCAATGTTCAACTAAAATATACTAGGCGACGAACAAGCAGGTGCAGATGAAAGGATCAGATCGATAGGATGTGAAGATGGAATGCAAGGATAGGATGGGTGGAAGCATAAAGTAACTAGGACCCAAGTTAGATAATGATTAAGCCCTCTATGAATGACACCTATTACTAGGTTTTCACCAAACATACTTATTCAAGGCACCACCAGTGCTGATTTTCACCATAGGACAGATTATTTCTCTTTACTTTTTTTGGATTTTTTTTGTATTTTTGATGATTTTTTACTTTTTTTGGTATTTTTCAGGATAGGATAACCCAGCTAACTTAGGTATAAAACCTCTTTAGGTGCATGATGTTGATAGGCTCCTCTAGGGGCTCCCCTTTAGGTGTGGCAAGTCTATATGCCCTAGAACCATGTTTTGCTATGACAACATAAGGACCTAGCCAATTTGCCTCAAACTTTCCCTTCTTGTCCTGATCTTGTTGAGTATGCTGATTCTCCTTGAGAACTAGATCACCAACATTAAACTGGCGAGGACAAAATTTCTTGTTGTAGCTCCTCCTAAGATGATGTTGGTATGCTTGCAGATGATTATAGGCCCTGGTACACTTTTCATCCAAGAGTTCAAGTTGACTTAAGCATGCAACTCGGGTGTCTTCATCACTAATTAGGTTATTCATGGATATTCAAAGCAAGGGGATCTCAAATCTGATAAGAAAGATTGCATCAGCACCATATATGAGGGAGTATGGAGTGGCACCAGTGGGAGTGTAGATGGATGTACAATAAACCCAAAGGGCGAGATGGAGATGGAGGTGCCAATATCAACTAGTATTATTAACCGCCTTTTTAAGGATTTTGATAAGCATTTTGTTGGTGGCCTCCACTTGACCATTACCTTGTGGGTAATAGGGCATGGACCAACAATGTTCAATATAATATGTCTCACAAAGTTGTTTCATAAACTAATTTTTGAAGGGCTTTCCATTGATGGTGATGATGGAAAAAGGGATTCCATATCGGTAGAGGATATGGAAAAGGATGAATTTGGATATCTAAATACCTGTGATTTGGGAGAGTGGAATTGCTTCCACCCACTTGGTAAATTATTTAGTGGCTGTGATGATGAAATTATGGTCATAAGAGGATGGAGGGTAAATCTTGTTGATCAAGTCGAAACCCCATTGAGAAAAAGGCCATGGTGCTATGATGGGATGCAAGTCTTGGGTGGGAGCATGAATTAAATTTGCATGTTGCTGACAAGGTAGACATTTCTTCACAAACTCACATGAGTCATGTTCCATAGTAGCCCAATAGTAACTAGCTCTAAGAATCTGTTTAGCTAAGTCCATGTCATTAGAATGGGCCCCACAAACACCACTATGTACCTCGTTTAACACAATGCGGGATTCTAATTTGTTGAGGCACCTAAGGAGAGTGCCATCATACCCATGACAATAGAGTGTATCTCCCACAATGGTGTAGTAGGAAGTGTGTTGTATAAAGGATTTGCATTGATTTTGTGTAAGGTCAGGTGGTAGGATATTATCATGGAGATAGGTGTAAATGTCATGGTACTAGGGTGATTCAAGACCTACAATATCGCACACCATCTCACTATCAGGGAAATCATATGTTAGGATTAAATTTGTTCTACCAGGAACTCACAGTCTATTATGTCATTCAACATATCAATGAGGGAACCGATTGTATCCATTGCATCTGCTGCCTTGTTCTAGACTTTGGGAATTTATTCAAATTGGATGAAGGTGAAATACTTCTTGAAGTCATCCACCATGCATTTGTAGGGTAACAACTTGTCATACTTTGTTTGAAACTCATCATTGACCTATTTGATAATCAATTGGGAATTGCCAAAGACTCATAGATGGCTGATGTTCCATTGGATAGCGATTTTAAGATAATTTATAAGAGCTTCATACTTTGCAATGTTGTTGGTACATGGAAATTCCAATCTGAATGACTTTAGGATGTAGTCACCTTGAGGAGTGATGAATACGATACCTACACTAGCTCCATTATGTGTATATGACCCATCGAAATAGAGCATCCATATATCTGCTTCTATGACTGTGAGGACTTCTTCATCAGGAAACTCAGCTACTAAGGGATATGCATCCACCAAAGGAGCGTCGGCTAACTAATCCGCTATGACTTGTCCCTTGATCACCTTATGGTCCACGTACTCTATATCAAATTCACTCAGTAACATGACCCACTTAGCCATGCGGCTAGTCAAAGAATTTCTAGATAAAAAATACTTAAGCGGATCAACTTTTGATATTAACTTGACATGATGACTGAGCATGTAGTGACAAAGCTTTTGTGAACTAAAGACCACTGCCAAACAAGGATTTTCTATTGTAGAATAGTTGAGTTCATATCCCACCAATGTTTGAATGATGTAATAGATTGTATGCTCTTTAGAGAACTCATCATGTTGAGCTAATAATGCCCCAAGTGCAATTGATGTAGCTGTGATGTACAATAGAAGTGGTTTTCCAGGAATTGTAGGCATGAGGATGGGTGGATGAGCCAAGTACTCCTTAATTTTTTTGAAGCCTTGTTGACATTTTGGATCCCACTTGAAGGTGGTTTCTTTACATAGGAGATGTGTGAATGATTGACACTTGTTAGCTAGCTGAGCTATGAACTACCTGATAGACTGTAGCTTCCCTTGAAGGCTTCTTAACTATTTAAGATTATGAGGCGGTGGAATTTCCATTATGGATCTGAACTTTGTTGGATCCAATTCTATACCCCTTCGAAAGACTGTGAAGCTGAATAGCTTTCCTGATGTAACCCCAAACACACAGTTCTTTTGATTTAGACATAGCTTGTAGTGCTCTAACTGCTCAAAGATTTTCTTCAAAATCATAGGATGCTCTTCTCTAGTCTTGGACTTCCTCAATAATTCATCAACATAATCTTCCATTATAATATGAATAAGGTCATGGAAGATAACAGTCATGGTGCATTGATAGGTTTCCCCCACAATTTTTAGTCCAAAGGGCATGAAATTGTAGCAAAAGGTGCCTCAAGGAGTGGTAAAGGAAGTTTTATGTTGATCTTCTAGTGCAATCCTGATCTGATTATAGTCGGAGAAACCATCCATAAGGGATAGCATCTCATGCCTTGCTGTGAGTTTGAACAACATGTCAGTATTTGGAAGGGGGAAATCATCCTTAGGACATGATTTATTGAGATTCTAGAAATATGTACAAATTCTAATGTTTCCATTTGGTTTGGCCATGGGCACTATGTTGGATATCTAGTTAGAATAGTCAATAGGTCTTATGAAACCAACTTCTAACAATTTCTCCAACTCTTTCTTGACAAGAAAATCCACCTATGGATGCATTTTTCTTAGTTTCTGTTTGACAGGTTTGGCATCCGGATGAACATCCCAAAGGTGTACCACCAAGGCAAGATCTAGACCTAGCATGTCTGAATAAGTCCATGTGAAATTGATGATCCCTTCTTTTAGCAAATTGAAAATGATAGAATGTTCTTCCTATGACAAGGATTTGGCGACGTATGTGATCCTAGGGTCTTCCTCCATTCCCAAATTAACTTCCTGAGTTTCTTCGATCAAGATAGAGGACTATTCAGACAATTGAGTTCCAACAAGGGGAAGATGAACATCCCCATCCTCCAGTGCCTCATCGAGGTTTTCAATATCGGATACACCCTTTATTTTGAATTTTGTTAAGTCAAGAAGTGGTTCCAAGAGGTTTTCACTAGATGACCCTTTTCTATTTTGTTTCTTCTTACTTTTGTGGTTAGGGTGTTCATCTTCCCCCAATCCCATGAGATGAACATAGGTTTCCACTAATGGAAAGGTATCGTACATAGGTTTCCACTGATGGAAAGGTATCGATAGGTGCACTACCTCGTAATTCCCAGCCAATGAGTTCAGGATGGTGAAGGGAAAGGCTGATGGAAAAAATGGATAGGAAATCAAACATGGTAGGGATATCAACGTCATTGTATGTGAGTATGATGGACACTTCCTTGGGTATTTCCTCAAGGAAACCATTATCCACACTAACGTTATTAGATGTACTATTTGATGGTGCATGACCCTTTTGCTTTGTGTCATAACCTAAGCCCAAATGTCTTGGTTGCATAGGAGTATCAACAAATTGTCATCTTCCTTATTCTTCTACACCAAGGCCTCCCCATTGATAATTATACTTTTCAACTAACTTAGATGCATGAGGTTAAGTCTCTTGAAAATATTCCTTAAGAGGGGGATAAGGTTCAGGCTCTTCTCGGTATATCCATTGACTGATATCATCTTCTAGTTGATCTTGTCATGTCCCACGAGATCAGAAAGTGCTAGACCCTACATTCTTAGAATTGAGTGTGATTTTCTTCTCTTCCTCTTTTGATGTGGATTGAGAAGGTTGGTCATAAGTACGATGAGATGGTGGCATGGTTGCCACATTTAAAGATGTGCACATCCCATACTCACCACAACCTTTATCTATGATCTAGACTTTAGTGATTGTGGATTTAGATGTGGAAGATGGAATGGATGATGTGGTGGATGATGGGTTGGCAGATGGATTGGAGGATGATACTTGAGGTTCCCCCACTTCAACTCCTAGATAGTAGTGAGAGTGAGCAAAGGAAGCTTGTAATGCACAAAAATATTCAAAGGGTTGTAGATCAGGGTGTATAGTTACTTCCATCCCATTAAATGGTAATTTCAAGCACTGATGGTAGGTGGAGGAGATGACATGCATGGCATGGATCCATGGGTGGCAAAGAAGGAGATTATATGGAAGGTACAAATCAAGGAAATGGCACATGGTATATTGTACAATAGGGCCAACCTGGATGGGAAGACAAATAATTCCTTTAGAGTCTCATTTTGCATTGTCATAAGCTTTGATAGTGATGACCTAGTTATTTAAGTCAACATGGGTGTAGCCTACCTATTTTATGAACTTCAATGTACAAAGATTAAGGACATAACCATTATCTACCAGGACCCTTTTTACTTTATGGTGGGCTATGAGGACCTCAATGTGAAGAGGATGGTTATGATTCGAATCGATGTAAGGCGTATTGTTTTTATTGAAGCCCAGTTGATATGTGGATGACAAGTGTCCTACCAAGGCTTGAAATTGGGTAGGATCAATATCATTGGGGACATGAGTATCTTGCAAAGGTTTAGTGAGGATTTCCTAATGGATAGGAGAAGACTTAAGCAAGTCCAAGATGAATATTTGAGCTAGAGTATTTCCAAGGTGATCAAGAATATTGTACTAAGAGCTTACAAGAGTTGGCTGGGATGACATGGAGGCTCGAGGAATAGTTATGTGGGTGCTACGGGTTGTGACAACACATTGTGGGTCTTTTCCTTTAACACAAATCATGGACACATGAGGCTCTACCTGGCTAATGTACATAACTATACCATCATAGTTATAAGGTACATTCTTATAGCTGACATTATTTGTGTTTTTATTTTGACTATTGTTATTGCTTGACCCAAGATTAGTATTGGTCATACTAGCACCCTAATTATGTTTCGGGAAAGAATTTTTATATATCTGAAGTTGGGCATTGGAAGACGTGGCTTGGTTTGCATCCACTTGGATATCACCTCGATCTATAAGATCTTGAATATACATTTTCAGTCCTTGACACTTGTTTGTGGAATTCCCTTAATTTTGTGAAAGTCATAATATTCATTTTCTCTGTACCAAGTAGGCTTTGGTTTAGACTCATTGAAAGGTTTAGTCATAGGATAACTGAATGGAGAGCTTTCTTGGAGGAGCCTATTGAAGACAACACTTAAAGATTCTCCCAATTGAGTGAATGTTTATTTTTCCCTTGATTATATTGATTGAACTGTTGGGGAGGACGTGGTACCCCTTGTGGCACTGATATGACATTAGAAACTGATGGTTGATTAGGGACATATTGTGACCTTTTCGAGGTGTTAGCTACTTGAACATGTTGGTATCCATGACACCATCATTGAGTGCATTCTTTTTATTGTTCCAGTAGGGGGACTTATCCCCAGATGACTTATCCTTATCTGGATCATAAATTTTGACCTGTCCCTTAGCAATGAGTGCTCTCTCAATAATAGGACCTTTTTCTATGACCTCCACAAAGGTTGTGACACAATGAAGGTTGAGATTTTGTGCCATATTTGACTGAGAATTTTCTACGAAAAGAGTCACCATGTCCTTCTCACTGAGTTGATATTTCATTCGAATAGCCAAAGTGTGCCACCTTTGTAGATAGCTTGCAAAGGTCTCTTCCTCATGTTGTTTTTCTTTCAAAAGATCTAAGGTAATAAATATCTTCCTCCAAATTGAACGAGAAGTGTGTAACAATATTTTTTGAAAGATTCACAAAAGAAGAGACTGATCCCTTTAGAAGACCCATGAACCAATCTAAGGCTACCCCCATTAGACTTCTAGGGAATAACCACAAGAGATAATTGTCATTGTGCAAGAATTCTTGGCAGTGTGAGTAGAATTCTTGGAGATGATTCTTAGTGTCCTTAGTTCCTTTGTACTTATCAAACTTTGGCATTTTGAAATGATTTGGAAAAGAAACAAGTGAAATTGAGGGATCAAACGGATAGGGACAAATCTCTTCAAACTTGAAAGAATTTTTGGATGTCCCTGCTCGCAAGTATTTCAATGCGGCTTTGATCTCTTCCCACTCCTTGTTAACACGTGTGGATGATGAAGGAGGAGTGGTTAGATTGGATTGATTATATGCAGTGTATTGTTGATATGATGTGGATGGCATCGAGATGGTTTGATCATATGATGGTGGAGGCTGATATGAAGAAGTTTGTTGATATTGATTGGGATATGTGGATTGTAGATTGGTAAAAGGTGGTTGATAGGGTGGTAGAGCTTGATAGTATGAATTGGAAGCACCTTTCTGGTATGATGGTTTCTGCTAGTAGTAATATGAATTAGACTAGTAATTATAAGTAGTTGTTGGTTGTTGTGAGGCATATAAAGGCTGTTGTGGATTGGATAATTGGTAATAAGGATTTGGTTGCGATTGTTGGGGATTTGTGTAGGATGGTTGTGGCTAGGACTGCTGAGGATGGTGATAAGTGGGATTAGGATTAGATGGGGTAGCATATGTGGTATACATTCTTTGTGGGTGATACAGGTATTGAGCAGTAGGGTTGCATAGCATTTGTGTTGGGACTTGTGTATGCTAAGGTGGTTGTTGGTAAGATGGTGGCTATTGATAAAGAGGTTGAGAAGAAATTTGATGTTGTTGAGGGACCTATGGTTGTTGAGGAGGCAACTAATAAGATGATGTTGGTTGGTGTGTAGGGATTTGCATTTGTTGAGGAGTTTGTGATGGGACACCATACGATTGTTGTGGAGCCTATTGTTGAGGCTGTGAAGTGACCTGTGCTTGATGCACGACTTATGATGGAATTGAAGTATGTTGTGGAGGCTAGGATGGAATGGAAGTATGTTGTGACACCTATTGGTGAGGTGATTGTGATGGCGTGGCCTGCTATGGATTAACTTGAGGCTGATGCAAGGATGGGATATTGCCTTGAGGTGGTTGTTGAGACGTGAACGAACGTGGCGGTAAGTTACATGTGGGTGTAGATCCAAGAGGTGGTGGTGGTGCAGCAAAAGGGTTGCCCCCGGTATTCACTAGTGGTTGCCAAAGTTGGTTAGGTGGAAGAGGTGGTGCAAATGGTATGGGAGTTGAGCTTCATGTGATGAGAATTAGTGGAAGATTAGGGAGATTCTATGGCATACCAAATGCAAGGGGGTCATTAGGATCAAGACCTTGAGGAATGTTTGACTGAGATTCTCCCATGACCAAAATTGGAATCCGAGGGGGTTGTATGACTTGATAAAGAATGCCATTTCCAAACC
>VDFB02021876.1:0-19687 GCA_007258455.2 Sequoia sempervirens | reverse complement strand
GATCACTTGAGGCAGTTATCCAGCATTGGGAACATCACTCCAGCAGTTGATTCAGGTTTGGGCCTCTGCAGACACTTTTCAGAGTGGTTTACAGATACTTACTATTTATAGTAAGTCAGGCAGGCGGGAGCTGCTATTTTGGGCAGGGCACTTGGTTTAGCTGGTCAGCTCAGTATCGACCCGGTTTGATGTTTGGTTGAGCAAACAGGGGTTATTAGAAGCATTTAATAATAATTGAAGGAATAATTAATTTGACTTTATAATATAAAGTCATTTTAATGAAATATTAAAGTTAATATTTAAATGGCAAATTATAAAGTATTTTTTTAATACTTTATAAGGAAGGAAAAAATTAATATTTAATGAGTTTAATACTCATTAAAATAAAAGGGGCACCATTTATTTAAATATTAGCCTAAGTATTAAAAGGGCGAATATTTATTATTAAATGCATTTTTAATGGATTTAATGAGAAAAGTCAAATTTTTGAGGACATATATATTCTTTCAAAGGAAAATCGAACTCATTATGTGATTATTCGAATTTGTTATCTTTTCTCTCTGAGAGCATTGGGGTTTGAGAAACCAGGGTTTCTGCAGATCAACAGGTTTTGAGGAACGTTCCCTCTTCAAGATCTGACATACTGAGACTGTGAAATATCAGCTGAAGATTGTCGTACTGGGTGACTTCATACAGAGGTTGCATTTGAGCTTACTAAGGTGGATTCAGACAAGGGTTTCAGTAGAGATCCTCATCTAAGCAATAAGGCGATTTATCTTCTCTTGTTATGTGATCTGGCACATTCTTCAAGGTGTCGTACTTTATTAAATGCTGCTGCTAGGGCCGTACTATTGCTGAAAGGGCCGTACTTTTGATTGCAAGTGAAACGCCTTGCTGTTTGATCTTCTATCTTCTCTAGTGAGGGCGCCTAGGTCTCTGGAGTCTTTTGCATTCTTTCTGTGGCCAGAGATAACATCTGTGAGCTAGCCGTACCTTTCTTCATCTATTTTTGGTGGCTGCAATAACCAGGTTTTTCACAATAAATATTATTGCCTTTCCTTTGCATGTTGTTTAAATCATAGTGTAATCATTCAGAATGATTAATAAACCATCTGGCAACAGGATTTGAACGATAGTCTGTAGTTTATATGCATCTGGTATTTTATATTATTTTTCTAGTCTTTTTCCTTGCAAAATCGCATTTTCTCTTTATATGCAAAAACCTACCAAAAAACAAAAACACAAGATTCTATCGTTGTTTGGGTTGAGAGACACCTAGTCCCTTACAATGCCTCACATGCTTTTTGGCTTTGGTTCTCTATGAAATCAAAGAGGCAAAATAAGTGAATGCCAAGGTGTGCTTGTTGAGCAAAAAATTGAAGGAAAGCACATTGCAGGCACAACCTAAGGCAGCTAGGTAAGTAAAACTACTAACAAACCTTCAAAATAATTAAGAAACTTTGGGTCCTTGTTTGAAAATAATGATTCAGCCATGTGTGGTTGCAAGGAAAAAAGGGGTGAGTTTGTTTGGGAAATGATTATATAGTGTTTGAATGGCTTTCTTGCCTATGAACATTTCATTATATTAAACTCTTGTTTTCTCCTTGTTGAATCCTTGTTGAAACCCTGTTTAATTCTATGGTGTCTATATGTTGTTCTTGAACTATTGTGCCCTGCTCAAATGGCTATTTGATTCATGAGAAGCCTAGGACTTAGGTATAGGGGCTAGAAGGAGTGCCCTCAACATTGCTTTGGGTCCAAAAGTGACTTTGAGGCTGCAATAGGTGAGGCTTATGATCTTTAATCAAGTGATAACTAAAGAAACATGCGTGGAGCTATAATGAACCAAGATTAAAATGCAGTGACATGCTTGGAGGGCTTGTAAAGACTTAGCATGTAGGCCATGTGGTGATATGTTGTAGTGTGGTAGAGTCTTAGTGTAGATGCCATGCAATGACATAGCTAGAGCACTTGCATAGGCTTGGTACATGTGCCAAGGACATGCCACCATTTTCAAGGTGTTGGATGTTGAAAGTACTTCCACCCTTGGGAAGGGGTCACATGCTTTATCCTGCAGATATACTACGATGACACTCCTTTCCTACCTCTAGAATCCTCATCCTTGAGTTCGTTAGATTTTGTATGTGATAGGAGACCCTTATCTTGTTCTACATGCAATTGGATGAGATCTTGGTTGTTCACGTGTTCAAACCTATTTTGCATGTATTGCATTGTCGTGCATAAAGTGTTGCGCTCTTGTCAGCGTGATTGGTCGTGTGCCCATGCAATTATCTCCTAGCATGGGTGGGTGGACTTATGACTACCATGTGGTTAGGTGGCATGAACCACCATTGGGGACCAGCATGATCTTGGAGGAGCTTGAGGGTGTGTTTATGGAGTTCTTCTTACCCTTTTATTTCAACTTCTTAATTCTATGTAATGTTGCAAATATATCATACCAGGCATGGTGTTCTCTTGTGTAATAGCATCTTGTATGGTTCTATTGATACTATAATTCTCCCCAAGTTGGGATGTGACCTTGTATGAGTTCATGTTATGATTCCTTTGGGTGGGATCCAATCCTTATTGTGGAAGAAACACATCAAATTGTAGTTGTGGATTTCTTACTATTCAAATGTATATTTTGGGAACATTGGTGTTCTCTTGTAAACTCTCATTAATGCCAATCTTCATTATTGTCATGGTCAGATAGTTGTGATGGTGTGCTTTTTGTTATCATTGTTATGCCTAGAAAAGAGATGAGTACAATTCATGTTCAATTGAGTAAGATAGAACCCTTTGGTTGTATTTTACTGTATTAGAGTTCTTGCATTTTGTCTTTGCAATTATGAAGAAATGATCTTAAATTAATTTTCATACTTCAATTATTTAAGTAAATATGTGTCTCTTTGATCGCTACACTTTGATGTTTCCGCTATTTAGCCAAATCTTCTTGCCTTACGCAATTTTGGCTTATTTTTGGTTGGATATCAGACTTGCTCTAAGCCCAATACCACTATGTTTCTAGATACCCACTGTCACAATATCAAGGTTTCAATAACCCAATACCAAGGTAGTGGAGTTTTCAATTTCCTAATACTTAGGTATCAAGAATCCAAGGATTCCAATACCCACTATCATGGTATTTGGATTTTGAATATCCCAATATTGTGGTATCGAGGATCCAAGGATCTTGATACCCACTTTCGTAGTATCAGGATTTTGAATATCCCAATACTATGGTAGCAGGGATCCAGGGATCCTAATACCCACTATCAAAGTATCAGGATTTTGAATATCCCAATACCCATTATTGCGATATCAGGATTTTGAATACCCTGATATTGGGGTATTAGGGTTTTGGGATCCTGATACCTCTCTATCACAGTACTAGGATCCTCTAAGTATCAAAATTTCATGGAATACGATACTAGCCCATGAGTATCAAGCACCCTAGGAGTCTAATACCAATCTTTAAGTATTGGACTTGGCCAAGGTCCAATACCTTTCGAGGGTCATGGTTAAAGCGTGACCTTCGATTAAGGCTATGATATTGTCAATTTGTGTTTTTCCCCTTATCCTAACCCAATGAGTTTTTAAGGATGGGTTTGTAGGGATGTTAGAAAGTTGTTTTGGTGGCTTTGGGGAAACTATATCTTCTTCATGCCCTTTGTTCCACGTTGACCAAGGAATTGGGTCTTATGGTGTCTGAAGTCCTTTGTTGTGTCACTGTGTTTTATGCATAGGAGTACATGCCAAAAGTGTCATCACACATAGCTCTGACACCTTGTGCACTAAATGGTGTTATGGTAGTCTACTTAATGCCACTTGGTATCACAAAAAAAATTGTTCTATTGTCTTTTGTCTGTTGATGTCCTAGGGTAAAAGCTAAGGCATTATAGTTTTCTTGAGGTTATAGTCATGCAAACAATCTCATCTCAATATAAATAGAGCTGAGAAGTTCAATTCTCACTTCTACATGCTTTATAGGATCAAGTGGAGGATTGAGGAGATTGTTTATAAGCTTGAGTTGCCAAAACATAACAGGATTTACATTGTATTTTATGCTTCATGCCTCAAAAGGGCACTTGGGAAGCATATCACTCCTTCAATAGAGTTTCCTCATCTAAATGTTGAAGGTAAGTTGACCTTGGTTCTAGAAGCCATCATTGATACCAAAGAGAAGAGATAGAGGAACAAAAGCATCACAAAATATCTAGTGCATTGAAAAAATCTTCCAATTGAAGATGTTACATGGGAAGGTGGAAAGATACTTGAGCATCTAAATTTGCAATTGTTTGGGAGAAAGCAATTCTGGGAAAGGCGAACTATCTTTTCCTCTTTCCAGAATTAAATTAATTGGGAGACCCATAGCTATTTCTTTATTTCCCATAGGTTAAGGAATAAAGTTAGGGAAAAGATTTAATAATAATATTTTAATTTAGTCCTATTTTTTAAAACATTGTAAGAGAACAACTTAAAAATTATTATTATAAAGTGGGCCATCTAAATGAGACCTAATAAGAGCTTATGTAATATTTTACTAGATTTTTTAAGTGAACATTTTTTGAGAAAAATTTTGGAGGGAAAAGATAATTCAAACTAAAAGGGGCCAAAATGAAGTTTATAATAGGAAGAGCATTGCTCAATGGAAAGCATCTATTTCTTATGAAATCAAACCTTTTATAGCTTGAATATTTGTGTTCATCTATTGCACTGGAGGACAAAAACCCTTGGAGTGCAGGATCGGAGGACGAGAACCCTCTTGTCCTTTGACGTGGTTTCATCTAGAAATCACGTTTGTGCTAATAAGTTTGCAGTTCATTCCAATTTTTGGTTTATTAGAGGAGTATTTTGGAGGATTGGCAAAGAAATCGCCAATTTCAGTTGGAGCTGTTGTACTACTACTATGTAGGAGCGAATATACTAGCTTGCTTTCTAGACCAGCCACTGCACTAGTTGGAGGTTGTCATACCTGCAACACTAAACACCTTTTTGCACTTGCAGGTTTGTTAGGTGTTAGTCACAAACATAAAGTGATTGTAAAGACGTCAATAACCTTATGCATCTATTGTTCAATGCTCCCAGTCATAGCTAAGGCTAAGTGTTTAGTCAACGTTTTGGGTTATTTTCACATGAAGGTATTTTTGTATCACATTTTGTGGCATTCATATTTTGTAATTTTCTGTCAAACTGCAATAATAATATTTGCAATAAAGAGGACTGTCAAAAATAAATGGGAAATTTAAAGTTGCTACCATTTTTTGTCATACCTCAATAGGATTGGGAATTCATTGTTATTGTTGCTTATATCAAAAAATTATGTGATGTGCTAGAGTTGAGTCTCCATAATTAGTGGTTGTTGATCTCACTTTGCACCAAAAATAAAATAAAAAGATGACTATTAGATCCATATGAAGAAAATAAACTGATGAATAAAGCTAAATTAATCAAAATCTAAACATTTTAACTTCAAAAGACAGTCCCATGTATACCTACCAAACCTATTCACCACTTTCACAAATATGGAATCAAATTTACAAAAGGGGGGTGTAATGTCCCCAATTTAGCCCTACACTCTTCGTTTGGATTTAGCCTATTTCCGGAAACTCGTTAGCTAAAGCTGAAATGAAAATTAGGGTTTCCACTTTTAGAGGAGGTTTTGAGGTCTTGCATGCGAGAGTTTCTACCGCATGTCTGGTGAAGCTTTCTAGGTTTTTGGAGAGCTTCACAATGAGGTAACATGTATGACAGGATATTGACTTGCATTCTCGGCTGCTTTTTGGAAGCTTGCAAGTTGGAGTTTTCCAATTTGGCTTCTGGATTCCTTCTGGGTTTTCAGAGAGCTTCGCGATAGTGTGACATGCAACTGAATCAGATGACTTTTCCGGACTTACTATTTTTAGTAAGTTGCGACGACTACTCAAAATGTGGAGAAAATGAGTTTGGAACAACTTACTATTTTTAGCAGTATGCTATTTTTAGTAAGTACTATTTCTGGCAGTGCTATTTTTAGCAGCAGTTCAGTGCAATGGCTATTTCTGGCAGGTCAGCTTGAGCAGTGGTCTCCAGCATTTGAGGTGATTATTTTGGCAAGTTTGATATTTGATGAAAAAATAATGTTTTAAGTGAAAAATATTTGGCTAAGGCATGGAGGACGATTTGGAGAGATAAGTGATTTTTATAATGTTTATTAATTAAACATTTTGGAGGCCTTATTTGATGAATTAATATTTAAGTGAAATATGTGCTAAGGAAAAAGGGGACGCCTAGCTTGGAGACATTTGAGTTTAATTAAATATTTCACTTAAATCTTTTAGTGAAATATTTGCAAGTTATATATTTGCATTTTATTAAATTATATTTCCACATATGGGTTGGAAATGAAATGCAAATGAAATTTGGAGAAAAGGTAAAAAGTGAATTTCATTTAGGCACCCTAATTGGAGGGAAAAGAAGATTTGAATTTGGAGACAAAAAAGTTATAAATAAGAGACTTGGCCTTCAATTGGATTATCTATTGTTGCTTATCATATTGTTATGCTGCTGAAATGCTTTCAGAGCTTACTTCGAGGGATGCATACCTCCTAGTTCTTTCTCTTGGTTTCGTGCTTGAAAGATAGCACCTAGCTGAGTTTTCAGAGACTGCTTCTCATCCAGACTAGCAGACAGAGCATCAAAGTTGGAGATTTTAGAGATTTGTGAGTTTTGCATTTGCTGATTAGGGTTTTGCTGAAACAGATTTTTATTCATAAGTTCATGCACGATTTTTTGGTGGTTCTGGGTATTGGCCCTATGCTTTAGTCTACCTTGGGCGCCCCTCCTTGCAAGTTTTCAAATTTTTTGGAGGTGTCTCGGATTTTATCTTGTTAGTAGAACATTTCTGGAGGTTGTACCTTCTTTGAGGTTGCATTGGAAAGCGTGCATAAATAAATCACTACTATTTGGAGGAGTTTCTTGGCTTGGTCTTGGTCGCTCAACTCCTAGCTCTCATTTGCATTCAGTTCCACATCATTCGGAGGTGTTTTGACGAAGTTATGAGCATTTTGGTGATTCTAGGGCTTGCTGGTATGAATTTTCTGATTGCTGCAATTTTATATCAGACCTGATATTTTAGTCCCTTTTGCTATATTTCATATGTTGGATAGCTTGTACTTGTTTGGAGTTCATTTCCTAACATTTTGGAGATCATTGGTTATCTATATCTCATTGTATTTGCAGATTGTTCATCATATTGTAACGCTGAATCAGTAGTACTGATCAGCTCTTTTACTTTCTGCACTTTACATTTTGTATCCCCACTTTAGTGGAAGAGGATGGCTTTGCCGCCTAGTTTACTTTTAGTTTAATCACTTTCATTCCCACGGTTGTGGATGCGACTGGCCCTTGCTCAGTCTACATTGTATTTGCTTTCTGTTTCTCCGCCATATGATAGCGCCTTTCCCACTTTGGGTTAGGAATGCACATGCTTGGCGTTGAGATTATTTTACTTGCATAGCATCATTGTTAATAGAATCTCCGCCATATGGTAGCGCCTTTCCCACCTCGGGTTAGGAGTGCACATGCTTGGCGTTGAGTTTTCTTTTACTTTCCAGTGATACTCCGCCATTCTTTTGAAAGCACATCCTTGGCGTTGAGGCTCTTGTTGTGACCTTTTTTCGCACATCACCCCATTGCAAATGGGGACCCCCTAATTTTGGCTTTGCTTTTCAGTCGTTTTGTTGTTGTCTCTCTTTTATGCTTTCTGCCTTTCCAGGGATGTCTCCGCCATTGAGCTTAAACGTGAAATTTGGCCGAGCCTGAAAATTAGGGTTTCCATCTTTTTGGTCAGTCCGAGATCGAAAAAGGTGAATAAATTGAAAACAAAGACTAACATTGAAGTCAGTATGCTTCCAGCAGGATTTCACTAAAATTTCATCAGATTCCAGCTACCTACTATTTTTAGTAAGTGTCAAGTTCAGGGCATTCCGTCAGCATTTTTGAAATTCCGACAGTCACGCTGCATTCAGAGCACATCAAGCTGCTCGCGTGCAAAATTTGAGTGAAAACAGACAACTTGCTATTTTTAGCAGTCCAGCTTCCAGGATAAATTTCAGGGCTTAGATGAAGAGTTTTTCTTTGCATGTCTAGATATTCCTTCTGGGTTTTTCGAGACCTTCACGATGGTATAACATGCAAAACGAGACGACAACTTTCAGAGTTCAGCCTTCAGAGGCTATTTTTAGGGTTTGCATGTCAGGGTTTCCTTTGCATGTCTGCATATTCCTTATGGGTTTTTTCGATGAGCGAACGAGACATCACCGAGAAACTTACTATTTTACAGTGCTTTCCTACCGCCCCAAAGACTCGTAATCAATGAAACATCGCAATGCAGCAGAAACAAGAACAAACGGAGATCATTTGGTATGCATGCAGAACAAATTAGGGTTTCAGCTTTGGGACCCGAAAAGAAGGCAAAAAGTCGGAATTTTTGAAAACCGGTGTAAACCACCGCGATCAGCATCCTTCAGGCTTTCTGTTGGTAAAATTTGAAGACAAACGGAGCACTTACTATTTATAGTAAGTCGTTTTGGAAACAGGCTAAAAATAGCAAATCAGTTGCATGCGCCGATGTCAGCAGGCAGGTCATGTGGTGAGGAGCACGTCATTCGAATTTCAAATCAAACGGAGTTGTGGAGGTATCACAAACTGAGCACTTACTATTTATAGCAAGTCACCTTCAGAAATGGGCTAAAAATAGCAGGCCGACTAAAAATAGCAGTGTCAACAGGGTAACAAGGTCGTGAGGATGCAGTGTTTGAAATTTCAAATTGTTCTAAGCTTCAGAGATGCAAAAATCAAAGGACTTACTATAACAAAGTGGCATGGATAAACTGGCGAAGACGAGGAAAAAGTGACTAAGTATGGAGCTTCATCCTGCAGCCATGGCAAAATGCGCCCAAGTTGATGATGTGATGATAAAATTTCTAAATATGAAAGCTCGTCCTCCTGCCTAGGCAAAATGCGCCCAACTCAAGGTGAAAGCATAAAAAATTCTAAGTATGAGACTTCGTCCACCTCCTAGGCCAAAATGCGCCCATGCTTGGAAAGTCAAAGAAAGTCAACAATTTTCATCCTGTAGCTATGCCAAAATGCACCCACCTTGAGAGCTGATAGCAAGAAAAATGGCTAAGTGTAAAACTCGTCCTCCACCACCCTCCAAATGTGCCCATCCTGCACAAAGGTGGAAATGCACCCAAGAAGAGAAGAAGTCAAATGAGTCAAAGTTTTTCATCCCTCTCCCTATGGAAAATGCACCCAAAAGAGGGCATGTAAGGACAAAAAAGGAGAAGTTGAAAGGTCACAAAAGGACGTGGTTATAAGTTTCATCCTCCTCTACATGAAAAATGCGCCCAAAATGCAAAAGGTCAAAGGAGTCAACAAATTTCGTCCTCCTCACCCATCTAAATGCGCCCAAAATGAAAGCAAGTCAACAAGTCAACAATTTTCATCCCTCACCTATGTGGAAATGCGCCCAAATGAGATCAAGTGAAGACAAAAACGGAGAAGTTGAAGAGTCATCCTCCATGCATAGCAAAATGCGCCCAAATAAGGGCATGTAAGGACCAAAAAAAAATGAAGCTCAAGAGTCACAAGTAAAAGGCGTTAGAAGCTTATCCACCTCACTATAAGAAATGCGCCAAAGTTAAGGACAAGAAGGTTGACTTTCTCCTCCCTCCTTTGAATGCGCCCATATGAAGACATGTAAAGACAAACGCCAATGCAAAGTTGGTATTCATGCAAAATGAGTTAAAGAAATTCAAATTCATGCAAAGGAGGAAGGAGACAAGGCGTTGAAAGTGTTAAATGTTGAAAATTTTTTACAAGGCGTGGTAAAATGAAGTTGATGCTAGGTGTTAGAAATTTAATAGAAAATATTGCCAAGGCGTGTGAAGTGAAGTATGCTAGGCGTGATTTTATCCCCTTCAAGTGTGAAATGCGCCTAGGGTGGTAAGTGTGTAAAAAAATTGCTAAGGCATTGAAGTATGTTGGGCGTGGGAATTTAAGAGAAAATATCCTTCATGATAGGCTAAATGCACCCAAGGTGACAAAGCATGCTAAGAGAAATTTCTCTAAATGAGTTGATAAAAATTCCTCACAGGCAAGATGAAGGAATTTGAATAAAATTTCTAAGGAAAAATTCAAAATGCAAAGTCATCCAAAATTTTTCTAAGGCACAAAATTTTATTCCTTAAGAAAATACGCCTGGGCTTGGAGGATGATAAAAATTTTCAGAGGCATGGATGAATTTGCCAGTGAAGAAGTCAGATGATGCCTGCTGCACAGGATCAATGAAAATTTTCAAGTCAGAGCAACAAAATTCTCAGAGGGGATGAAGAAATGAAATAAATTGTTGAAAGTTATTTTTCAAAGGTTCAAAATTCAAGAAAATTAAATGAACCCATTCGTCGTGCACCCATGAGTTCAATGCGTTCTGAAGGAAATTTTCTTCTAGGTATTGAAGATTATCGATGAGGAATGGATTTTAAGGTCTTCCACAGCTTGTCGAGGATTCTATGATAAAGATTTCAAATGGGCACCAGGTTGATGAATTTTCCTAAGGGAAATTTTAAAATTTTCTAAGGCAAATGTGATGAAAATGTGTTTTCAAGGTGAAATCCTCCAGACAATGAATTTGAAAGGAACTGCCTAGATGAATTTGCTCAAATTCTTCGTGAAGACGAACTTCTTGAGTCGGAGATGAATAAAATCGTCAATAACCCAGCTAATGAAATGAATTTCTCAAAGATGATACGCCCTTGAGGAAGATGGGTTGAAAATTTGGCTAAGGCATGAAGAATCATGAAGAAGGCAGAAGTTGGCTAGTGGAGGCGATGAACGCTTGGAAGTTAGAGCGTGAAAATCAGGTAAGTAAAGTGAATTTATATTATGAAGTGTTCTGATACCCTTCTCCTTGCTTGTTTTGCAGGAGGAACGTCAAGACCAAGCGGTGATGACTTAGAGTGATGAAGCAAGTGATTCAAGACAACATCTCAACCGCGAAGGAAGAAAGTTGCAAGAAAATGGCAAAGTGTTGAGACTTAATATAACTCAAGTGACAAAGAATGGAAGCTCGAGCAAAGTTGAAGAACAACGTCAAGAAGAAGATCAAGAGCAGTTCAACTCCAGATTCTATCAATTTTTATTATCTGAGGAGGCAATCTTAGAGACTCTTTTACCCTCCTCCAAGCGATCAACAGAATTGGCTGAACGCGAACAACAGAGTAGTGTGAACGCATTTCAAAGCTGGAATCTTCTAGAAGATGGTGGCCATTAATGGCTCATTTATTACCCCACTTCTCTTGGTGGCGGTTTTTAGGGCGAATCTTGTTTAGGGCTGAGGTGGCACAATCTGGGCCATCCAGCCGATTGTAATCTGAGCCGTCCATTGGACTTGGCCATCTATAAAAGGGGGAGTCCCCCTCATTTGTAACTCATTAGAAGTAGAAGTTGAACAATGAGAGATTAGAGATAGAGGCGACTAGGTGATAGCTTAGAGTAGCTTAGTATAGATTGATAGTATAGTTTGAAGAAGGAAATTTTTCCCTTTGAAAACTTTGTAAGAAATTGTTGTGAACACTCTCTCAATAAAAGAGTTTTTCATTGATGGTGAATTTCGTCTTTGTTGTGAGTAGTGTTGACATGGATTTTAATGACGCACCAAACAATGAGAACAAAGAGTTATAGCGGCTACCTATCCTCTTGAACAAAATTATTCAACGTACTAAGATTGCAGAGTAAGATCATGCTTTCAACTCCAAAGGTTCCTTTAATGCTTGAATAGACTTCGGTTGGCTCGATGTGATTTTGTTGTGTGTTCTTCTGAGGGACATACACAATTGTTAGGATGATAAACAGCAGTTATATGCTTTGAAAGGGATTTTGTGCGAATGATCTAGCCTTGAAGTATGAGTTTCCTAAAGCTAACCAAAAGTATGCGGAATTGAATGGCTGCAGAGATTTCGAAATTCTAAATTCTAACCTAAATGCAAGGGATGTTATGCTTAATTTCAATGAACTTCAAACAAACGTTGTCTAGCCTCCTATTGGACAGCTTCGACAAAGTTAGTGCAATCTTCAAAGGATAAAAGGATGTTCAAATCACGATTCAATAATGCAAGTACCATCACAACGATGCATAGCTACACATGAATCTTGATCGAAGTTAAGTATAGAGTATTCCAGTTGACCACATAGGACAAGCTTACCATCAGTAAGATTGTTAGTGGTATGGATCAAAGAAGCTCACTTACATCAAACATAAGCATCCATATCTAACTATTAGCATGAAATTAAGTCCTAGTTGAAGTCAAAGGAAGAAGAAACCTCACAACTACTCACAACAAAGTTTGAATTCACCATCAATGAAATGCTTTATTATGATTAGCCTTTGTGACAATCTCTTACAAAAATTCTCAAAGGGAGAATTCCCCTTCTTCTTCAAACAATGCAATGAAAGCTACTCTAACTCAAAATGTCTACTCTCTATTCTGCTCCAATATCCACTAATTGCTGACTACTTCTGATTCTAACTATTAGATTACAAATGAGGGGGACTCCCCCTTATATAGCTGGCCAAGTGCAACGGACGGTCCAAATTGAATTACAATGGAGGGCCCAGATTGAGCCACCTCAGCCCTAGACAAGTTTTGCCCTAAAAACTGCCAGAAGGTGGAGGAGTGGTGTCATAAATGATCCTAAAAATAGCAGATTCCTCCTTGACCACTATGAGCAATTAATGCCCACTATCCTTCTAGAAGATTCTCGTCCATGACTCGGATTCCCTTGCTCTTCTCTCTGACCGCGTATGCCACGAATCGGCCCAGCACCTCATCAACCTCCTCCTCAGAAATCGCTGGAGTAAGATTAAGCTGATATTCCAAGATAGCCACCGTCTGCTCATGTTTATCACAAGATCTTCCCCAAGCCTCAATAGAATCCTATGTACTCTGAATAATTGCTGAAAATGTCGAAATGTTTGCAAAGTCCAGTTGAGAGAACATCTTCATGTCGGAGAAGAAAGGTTGCAACCTTGCCTTCAATCCGTCAATCTCAACCTCCTCAGGAGCCAGCCTCTTGGCGAACAATGCATCTAATGTGTTGAGGATACCCTCGTGAATATTCCTCATCGCTTTCTTGATCTTGGAGGACTCCACAGCTGCTGTGTCAAAGAAGCCCTTTCCAGTGAATGCAGTTGAATGCCACCCAGGAAAATCATATCTGTCGCCTGCCTGGATCACTCCCTCATTCACCAAAGTTTGCGTGGGCACACGCATCAAAACAGCAAGGCGAGGAATAGTTTTGTCCTAAAAAATATGGGTGTCTCCCCAAGCTTGCTCGACACCATCTAAGCGTGAAAGGATACCAGATGCATTCTGAAACGATGAGACAAGATCGGCCATGAATTTTTCTGCCTCAGTGCGGACACCGCTTATCCACTTGTCTCCCTCTCGTATAGCTCTCCTCATCTCCTCAAACCCACTGATTGGCTCTCGTGGTAGCTCAGGCGGAAGTTCTACCACTGGATTCTCTTGAGCAACTGGATGTGCTAGATGTTGCACATATTCGACCAATGCCTTGTGCTCCTTCTTCAATCTTTTATACTTCCCTTCCTTTTTCACCAGCCTGTCCTTCAACGCTTGGAATGAACTTTCAGCTTCCTCAACCACTTGCACTCCGGAGGGACGTCCCAATTCAATTGTGGTGACGGTGTAATTTTCTGGCATTGCGTCACTTAAATCATGATCCTCCCTTGGAACGGCAATATGGAGGGTGCGTGAACCGGCCTCATTAGTCTCCATTTTCGTATACTTCCTTGCTCTCTTCCTTTTAGGCGACTTACTTGTCCTGTTTAGAAGCTCCTCCATTTCAATTGCCAGGTCAGCATCATCATCTTGATCCCTCCTTATTGCATGTGAGAGCCAATTGCGCTGAATGTCGTAAATAATAAGGGGCTGCTCTTCAGTTGCCTCCACTTCACGAACCTCCTCTCGAGCAGTATTTTGTTGAGGCTCATCTATCTCCATACGTTGATTCCTCTCCTCATGAGCTCCAACCCTGGATTCTATAACATCCTCTTCTTCTTCGAAAACATGATCAAAGTGGGTGTCCGTTTCCGTTTCCTCCCCTTCATCTGGCCGATTGGCACCTTCAAGATCATTGACACTCGGAGTATCCAACTCTCTCGGCATTGGTTGGTTAACCTCTCCAACCTTTGGCTCTTCATTCCTTCGAGCCCTCTGATCTGCAAATAGTGAGACCTTGCGCACGCTGGAGGAATGGGTCACCAATTGAGTGGATGATGTGTCCTCCGATCCCTGAGGTTCTGGCTGAACAGGTTCTTCTTGCTGTGGTGGATCCACAGCCTGGGCAATTTGTTTCTTCCTTTTTGCCATCACCGGTGGCCTTTTATCACCCATGAGGTCATACGTGAAGGCAACTGACCTTCTCCTCAATCTGTGAACGCGTTCCTCTACCCAAGCCCTTGTAAAAGTCAAGACGGGAATAGACAGAGTGTTTAAATCCATAATCTCCGGCTCAGCCCAATCTGGTGGTGGGATCAACGTGTTCTTTATAGATTCATAATCTGGATGAATAAGCCTGGCATCCTCTTCGACCTGATCCGGTACTTGGACCACTTCACATTCTCTTATTAGTTTGAGAGGTAACCTCAAAAACATTCTTTTCCTAATCTTAGCCTCATCTCTAGCATTCGCCCAAAAATCTTCCAAGTGAGCTTTGTGTTTGTACTCCTCACCTTGCACTGTTCCAATCTTCCCCCGAGGATCAAAATCTTGCCGGCTGGTATGAAGAGTCAACTTATAGAACCGCAATTCATCTTCAGCCTCCTTGGCTGCCTGCAAAGTAGGGCACTCTTCAAGTGAGTTTCCCAAAACAATGGGAAAGTGCAAACCTCCCTTCTTCTTTCTCCTTATGATTTTGTCGTAGGCTACCAGTTTCCTAGACAGCTCAAGCAGTATCATTCTGTTCGTGGGGTACTGTTGTGACCTTTTCACACATCGCCCCATTCAAGATGGGGACCCCTTAATTTTTGCTCCATTCTGGTCTTTTGGCTTGGGTTTTCTTCTCTCTCTCTCTCGCTCTGTCTCTTTTCTGATGTCCGCCTTTTGGGGGTTGCGCCCGTCAGTGAGTTTAAGCGTGAAATTGGCCAAGTCTGAAATTAGGGTTTCATCGTTTCTGGTCAGTCCAAGGGCAAATAGAGTCAATAAATTGAAAATTGAACTTAACATTGGTGTTAGCATGTTTCCAGCAGGCTCTCAGCAGATTTTCATCAGATTCTGAGATACTATTTTTAGTAAGTGTGAAATTATAGGCAATTTGTCAGCATTTTTGAGATTCCGATAGTCACACGGCATTCAGAGCATATCTGGCTGCTCGTATGCAAAATTTGGGCGAAAACAGACTACTTACTATTTTTAGCAATCCGGCTTCCAAGACAAATTTCAAGGTTCAGATGCAGAGTTTTTCTTTGCATGTCTGGATATTCCTTCTGGGTTTTTCAAGACCTTCGCAATGATGTAACATGCAAAACGAGACGACAACTTTCAGAGTTCAGCCTTCCAAGGCTATTTTTAGGGTTTGCATGTCAGGGTTTCTTTTGCATGTCGAATGATTCCTTATGGGTTTTTTGAGAGCTTCGCAATGGTGTGACATGCAAACGAGGATTCTCACTCAATAAAGAACTTGCTATTTTTAGCAGGTGTGTCCCGGCAGCCGCTTCCCAGCAATTCAGATTCACGAGCTGATCGTAGTGCCACAGAAACGAAGAGAAACAGAGTTCATTTGATATGCATGCAAAGCAAATTAGGGTTTCCAACTTCGGAGCCTAAAAATAGGCGTAAAAAGTCAGAATTTTCGAAAACCGGTGTAAACCACCGCAATCAGCGTCCTTCAGGCTATCTGCTGGTGAAATTTCAAGTCAAACGGAGTACTTACTATTTATAGTAAGTCAGTCTGGAAACAAGCTAAAAATAGTAAATCAGCTGCATGCGTCAGTGTCAGCCAACAGGTCACGTGGTGAGGAGCGCCTCATTAAAATTTCAAATCGATCGGAGCATGGGAGCTATCAGAAACATGAGGTTACTATTTATAGGAAACTACCTTCAGAAACATGCTAAAAATAGCAGGGTGACTAAAAATGGCGGTATTGACAGAACGACAAGGCTATGAGGATGCAGTGTTTAAAGTTTCAGGCCATTCCGAGCTTCAGAGGTGCAAAATCAAGAGGGCTTACTATAAATAGCAGGGCATGAAATACTGGTGAAAAATGATGAAAAAGTTCTAAGTCTGGAACTTCATCCAGTTGACTTGGCAAAATGCGCCAGGTGAGTAAGGAAGCATGGAAAATTTCAAGGTCATGAAGCTCGTCCTTCACACAAGGCAAAATGCGCCCAAACTGGAGAAAGTCAAACGAAGTCAGCACCATTTATCCTTCGGCCTAGCAAAATGCGCCCAAGGCAAGGAAGGTCAAAGCAAAGTCAAACTTTTCATCCTCCTCAAGGGGCAAAATGCGCCCAAATGCATGCATGTGAGGACAAAAAGTGGAATGTGAAGAGTCACTCTAAAGGCGTTAGAAAAGTTTATCCTCCTCCACATCTAAAATGCGCCCAAAGATGAAATAAGTCAAACAAGTCAAAGAAACTCGTCCTCCTCAGGGGGTAAAATGCGCCCAAACAGGGCCATGTCAAGACAAAAATGGGAAGGCGAAGAGTCATCCTCTTGCCAGGCCAAAATGCGCCCAAGTTGAGGTGTAAAATGGTGAATAGAGATGGTAAATAAGGTGAAAAACAATCCTCAGGCGTGGTGGAAGATGGTAAATGCTAGGCGCGCCCAAGGTGGTAGGCCTTAGAGAATTTTTCCAAGGCATGCAAGGTGGTGTGCTAGGCGTTTTTCTTCATCAAATGTTATGCGCCTAGAGTGGAGAGTGTTAGAAGTATTTTCTAAGGTGGTGGGTGTTGAAAAAATTTCCTAAGGCGTGTGAAGTCAGAACAAACTTGCTAGGCGTTGAAAGTGGTATGTGTTGGAAAATATTTTCCTAGGTGTGAAATAAAATGCTAAGTGTGCTAGGCGCCTCAGGTAGGAATAAAATATTTTCTAAGTGTTGGAGAATTTGCCTAGGCGTTGGGTTTTTAAATAAATATTTTCAAGTGTGGAGTGAAGTGAGAAATAAAATGTGCCAGATATCCTCTCGAAATCTTTCTAAGTGAAGATGATACTTCTCACACTGGCAAGCGAACCAAAATTTTTCAAGAGTGCAAGAGATGATTAAAATATTTTCTAAGGCAAATATTTTCTTCTTAGAAAATACGCCTAGAGCCTCAAGGTGGTAAAATTTCTCAGAGCACGAGCAAATTTTCTCAATGATGAAGTCAGAGATGCAGGATGAACTCAAATTTTCCAAGTCGGAGCAACACAGAATGATCACAGGCGAAGAATGAATTTAAAATGGTGGAAGTAATATTTTTCTAAGGTTCAAAATTCAAAAATTAAATGAACCCGTTCGTTGGGTACCCATAGATTCGAGACATTCTGAAGAAAATTTTCTTCTGGGTACTGAACATTCGCGATGATAGATGGATTTCCAAGTCTTCCAAACTTCGCCGACACTTTTTCAGTAAAGAATTTAATCAGTGCTCAAGTTGTGAATTTTCCTAAGGGAGAATTTTAAATTTTCTAAGGCAAATTTGAATAAAACGTGTTTTCAGAATAAATTTCTCTGGATGATGAATTTGAAGTAAGTTGCCTAGATAATTTTGGATTGAATTCTTCGAAGATGAATTTTCCGGAGATGATGAAGGGTTAAATTCGAATTTCAAGTGACAAAGTTCCGGCTAGTGAGTAAAAAAGGATGAATTTAAATTAAATTTCTCGAAAATAAATTCAAAGATGCCAGTCAAAGTCAAGTTTCTAGAAGAACAAGATTCCCGACGTCCAGAGACAAGTGTCAGAAATACCAGAGAGGGAAAATTTGAATTTTTGAAGCAGAGTAGTGGAAGTTTAATACACTGGCTATAATTGGCTTCTTCTAGAATTTGATTTTGAGCTATAAAATGGAGAGATCTCTCACTTATTTTTCACAGCTGAGGAAATCGAATTCGCTCTAAGTGAAGTAGTGAGGTGTTGCAGTGAGTTGTTGCTTGAAGAGTTCGAAGTTTGAAGTTGTTGGAGCTGCTAAAGGGGACGCCTTGAGTTGCTGAGAAGTGCCATTGCTGAAAATCAAGAGAGGCGCACTTGCTGATTGTAAAAGTCTGATTTGTTGCTGAAGTTGCCAAGGCTAAGAGGTACGACTTTACTGGTGTGGGTGGCTGAAGTTTCATTTGTTGCTGAGAGTTGAAGTTGCCAGTAAGAAGAAGGACGCCTTGAGCTTGCTGAGAGATTAAAGAAGTGCTAAGTTGTGAAGTGCGCACTTGCTGGTGCAAAGTACAAGTTCATCAAAGTTGCTGATTGGAGTTGTTGCAGATTGAAGTCACTAAAATTTACTTAGAAACTTTTTTAAGTGTTGAAGCTCAAGAGAAGAAGCTGAGGTTTGCAAACTCGAGAGTTATTGCAGCTTCTAGAAATCAACTGCAGCCCCTACACACCATGCCTTATTTTATTTTTATGAATTAAATTGCTGATGGATGTTGTTATTTGCAGATGGCTGAAGCGAGGACAACTGGAAAGGACAATGGTGCCTCAAGACAAGCCGTGATCAAGAAGCTGAGCAAGACGTTCATGCCAGAATCGAAATTCATTTCAAAGTTGGGCAAGTTGACAGACACTAACCTGGGCTTCGTCAACCTAGAAACCTTCAAGAACAGGATGTTTGGAATTGGAAGTCATCGAGCTTCGGTCACTTCGCACAACATTGTCCAAAGTGGATTATATGCAGCTGCTGGTTTTCCGCCAGCCATTCAGTGCTCGGAGCTGATGATGGAATGTGCTAATTGCTACGAGAAGGAACACCGGTCGATCATGTCACCAGATGGCCAAGTGCTTGCCAATCTTACTCCGGCAGCCATTGGTGAAGCTTTCGGGATCCCGGTGCACAGAAATATGATCTACAAGTCCAGAGAACGAGCTGAGCGTATGTATGCTTCTGCTTTTGAGCGATGCATGGATACAATTAACACCCACTGGATGAGCACTCCTAAGCCTTCTCGAACGAAGTTGCCCAAACAGATCATAGCGGATGACTTGAAGCAGGAATATTGTGACCTCATCATGATGCTGAGCAGGGTTGGTGGCTGTGCATAGTCATTTATTTTTGAGCCTTGGATGTTTTATTACATCAACCTGGTGCTAGAAGGAAAAGATTATGTCAATTGGGCCGAGATGATCAATGATAATCTACATGAGCAGCTCCTAAGCCTGAGGAGAACGAAGACTTTTTACATGAGTTCCTATATCATTTATATGTTGGCACGGATGACGAAGTACAGGGGGATATCTTACAAGGAGCCTGTTGGGTGTGGCTCTCACCAGTTTAAGATATATGATGCCTGTCCACAGTTGCACCTATCGAGCACAACCCACTACAAGCGTGTCAACGATTCATTCACCATGTATATTACGAGACTGCTTCAGGAGCGGTTACACCACAGAATCTCGAGGGATGCCAAAGGCTAATTGAGGTATGGAGTCTTTG
>VDFB02021874.1:0-61182 GCA_007258455.2 Sequoia sempervirens | reverse complement strand
ATTCTTCAAAAATCTGCCATACAAATTTTCCTTTCTTTGTCTTTAGTAGTCGTACAATGCAAAAAACCCCCAATGCAAGTGTCCATACAATGATATCTTTGAGAGGTCGTACGTTGTTTCTTCTGCAAATTTTTCCTTGCATGGTGATTTTTATCCGTCCTTTTTTCACAACCTTCGGGTGATTTTCTCGTTGTAACTTTTGATAATACTATTTGGGTTTTACACCCTTTATGCCTGCTTCCCATCTTTTTGATATTTTAATTTTATTCTTCCATACTTTTACCATTTTTTAATTTAATATTTTTTCCTTTTGTTTTAATATTTTTCTCTCCTCTTTATTTTCATACTTTTTTGATTTTTGATTTTTTTTTTTCTCCTTTTATCATTTTCTCCTTAGTCATTTTTTCCCCTTAATTTTCAATTTTTCTCTTTTGGCCCCTTATTTCATTATTTTTTCTAACTTTTACCCTCTGAAGCATATCTCCACTTACACGTAAAAGGGGGCTTTTTGTAACATTCTTCCTCACAACAAGCTCCCATATATTTCAAATCAAAATTTTTATCAACTAATGAGGCGAATCCTGTACCTTTGAAACTTCCATCAACGTACCGTTGGCCATATTGCTAGTACCAAGTGATGTTCTCTCCATTCACCATTGGTGGTTTGGCTAGGTTCGGTATGACTCGCCATAGCCCATACGAAGTCACAAGTGTAGGAAACTCTCGATTGTTTTCTTTAGCATACTTGGCTACGTTGTTGTTGTATTCATCTGACCCAATGAACATGTCTTTTGTCATCATCACCGCTTTCAGAAATGGTCCTTTTTCTGTATACTAGTCACCTTTGTCCTCATCATCTTCATTTGAATCTTCTTTGTTCTGCATTGCTTGTTCTTTTCTTTCTTTCTTTGCTTGTTCTTGTATTTCCTTTTCGGCTTCTTCATCTAATTCATATGACAAGTATCCCCTTCGTTCTACTTCATAAGGCGCATGGAAGTTCCAGTGACCCCATACTCTTTTCGAAATTGTGGGTGTTTTGAACAAGGCATTCGTTAAGTGTTTGTGCACCCTAGGTACTGCAATTCCCTCGACTCTTTTTTTGATGAGTCTCTCTTCAATCATTCTTTCTCCTCATGGCGTTGTTTAGTCTTCTTTTGGTACATATTGCCTTCTGATTATCTCCTATTCTTCTTCCACAGTTTCGTTCCCCCTTACTAGCCAATTCTCTTTTGTTGCATAATCGAGCATATTGATTCCGATTGGTTCTTCTCTCCTCTTCTTGTATACTTTCAATTTGGATTTATTGATAGGGTCTTTTAGCAGAGTTCTATCTAATCTCTCCAATTTGATGACTCTGCTCTCCCCTACTTCTTTGATTTTAAATGGCCCCAACCACCTCATTTTGAATTTACCAGGCTTTAGTTTGTTACAACTATTATATCTGAGAACTAATTGCCTTGATTGCAAATTTTCCCGTTGGAGGTTTTTGTCTTGCCAGTACTTTCTTCACTTTTGCATTGCCTCCATAGCCCACTATGCGAGTACTCATTCGTCGAGCTTGTTTAACGGGAACAACCTCTCCTTCAAACTCTTCGTATCGCCAAGTCTATTTTCCACTACTATTTGCAAGCTTGGTACCATGTATTGGGTTGGCACTACTGCTTCATGACCGTACATTAGTTGGAATGGTGTATGGTCAGTGGTTACCTTGTAGGTAGTACAGTACGCCCATAGTATGATAGGTAGCTTCTCTTCCCAATTTGCCTCCTTGATGCCACACGACTTGTGGATGACTGGGACAAGTACATTGTTGGACTTTGCTCGACCATTTTCTCTTGGGTAGTATGGGATACATAGGTTATGAAGGATTTTGAACTCCGTTGTCATCAGTTGAATGACGTGATTGACGAAGTGTCCCCCTCTGTCACTGGTGATTTGTATTAGGATGTCATACCTTGTGACAATTTACTCATAGATAAATCTTGCCGTACTTAGTGCAGTATTATTTGGTAGTGCCCGAGCCTCCACCCACTTCGTTAAGTACTTGGTGGCAACAACTATATATCTACATTGGTGTAATTGACTGACCTTCAATGGTCCGATGAAGTCCAATCCCCATCATTCAAACAATTCTTGTGGTTGAGATGGAAAGAGTGGCATGAAATCCCTCTTCAAAGGTTTGCCAACTCTTTGACATGTGTCACATCCCACCACCCATTCTCGAGCATCTGTATGTACGGTCAGTCACCATAGTCCTCCCAACAAGATTTTTTCGTGATGTAGCATCTGGCCCCATATGTCCTCTCACCAATCCTTCGTGTGCCTCCTTAAGTACGCTAGGAGTTTCTTCCTCCATGACACATTGCCGAAGTACTTGGTCTAATCCCATCTTGTATAGTAGCCCGTTAATGAATTGGAAATTTTTACTTTTGGGAATGATTATGTCGATAGGTACTCCCCAATTTTCTCGTACCAAGGGGATGTTGCTATCTGAAAAAGGTGTGCATCCAGGAAGTCTTCATTCACTCCCTCGGGTGGCTCGTCAGACCGAATTCTTGATAGCTGGTTGGCGATGAAACGACTCCTCCCTGGTCATACGGTTATGGTGAATGTAAATTCTTGTAAAAGTAGAAGCCATTGGCTTATTCTCCCCTGAATGGGTTTGTTGACCAAGTACATGAGAGCTTGATGGTCCATGTAAAACGTGAAGGGAGTCGCTAGTAGATGTCTGAATTTCTGCACCACATACACCATCCTAAGAGCTTCCCTCTTCGTTGTACTATAATTCTTCTCCGCCTTTGACAACAGTCGTTTAGCGAATAACACTGGGTGATCCAACCCTTGTACACCCACTTGCACCAATGTCTCTCCAATTGCATAATTTGAAGCATCGACACATGCATACGGGTTCGTTTTGATTTGCATCGAAGGAACTAATTAGTCATACCTTTAGTTCCTCAAGGCTTCTTTTCCTTTGTAAGCTTCTCTCATTCATTCAAATGGTTGTGTTGTGACCTTTTTCACACATCGCCACCTATCTGCGCCATAGGGACCCCATAATTTTTCTCCATTCAAGTCTTTTATTTTGGTTTTGTGTTATTTACCAATCGTATCTCCTTTGCTCCGCCCTGCCTTTGATCGGGATGCCCACGAGCTTAAGTGGAAATTCTTGTAAACAGGATTGCATTCTTCGGGCCGCTTGAAGTTAATTTGAGAAAGAAATTGAATTTAAGCTTCATTGTAATTAGAAGGTTTCAAAATCAAATTTGTCTTTGATCAATTCAAGAATCATATTTTTATACCGGCTTCCAAGTACTTTTTAGGGTTTGCATGTGTGTTTTTCAATGCATACGTTTGAGAATCTTTTTTGTGTTTACATTCCTTTGTGATGGTATAACAAGGTCGAGATGATAACTTTCTGTACCATTCGCTCCAAGAGCCGTTTTTAGGGTTTGCATGTCTGATTTTTCAATGCATGTCAGGATACTCTTTATGGGTTTTTTGAGAGATTCGCAACGATGTGACATGCAAGCCAAGTTGATCATTTTTCAGGGACTTACTATTTTTAGCAAGTGCTCGCATGCAGGCCAATTTTCTGGGTTTTTCTAGGTTTTTTTTATCTCCTGTAGTATGAGCCATGTAAAACCGTAATGTTGATCACTTGGGTATTTACTATTTTTAGCAAGATCACTCCACCAGCTCCCCGACACTCCAGTCTCATGAACAGAGCAACATGCAACAAAAACGGGGTCAAACAGAGGTCATTTGAGGCGCATGCAAGTCAGATTAGGGTTTCCAACTTCGGGACTTAAAATGAGGGTAAAACCGAGAAAACTGAAAACTGATGTATCCCATCATGATCAACATCCCGGGCAAATTCATAATCGGTAAAATTTGAGCCGCTAACTGAAAGTAATTTACCATTATAGTAAGTCACCTTAACTAGGCTAAAAAATAGTAGGCCGATAGGAAGCCCAGGTGAACAAGGTCAAACAATACGACGGCTGGAGCAAAATTTCGCAAGTCAATCAAGGCGTAAGTGTGAAAATTAGGGGATTTACTAAAAATAGTAAAGAAAGGTGAGCAGGCATGAAAAGTTTCTAAGTTTGAAAGTTGAAGCTCTAGCCTCCAAATACGTCCAAGGTAGGGTGATGAAAAATGCCTAAGTGTTGAAGAATGGCAGGAGAGGGGGTCAAATGCGCCCGAGTCACCAAGGTGTAGGGTGGCAAAAGAAAAACTTTCTGAGGCATTGAAAATTCCTGAACCACCCCTCATATGCGCCCTTGATAGAGGAGGCTGAAGAAAAGTTGCTAAGGCGTTGAGAATTCCTTGACACCCCCCTTAATGCGACCATCTTGAAGAGGTTTGGAAAATTCGGCAGAAGTAAAACCCCGTCCAAGGTAGCAATCGACATGGACGAAGAAACTTTTCGGCGATAAAATGGAAGCCCCACCACCTAAATGCGCCCAAGTCATAGAAGAAGCATCAAAAGGAAAATGTTCAAGGCGTTGAAATTTCCTGATCAACCTCCAAATGCGCCCAACCTTCACAAGGGTGAAAATGCGCCCAAGTTTGATGAGGAGGATTTTAAGTGATAAAAAGAAAATTCCTTGACACATGGCTAAATGCGCCATCTAGCAAAGGAGGCATCCAAATTTTTCTAAGTCAAGAAAATTCCTCCACCACCCCTCAAATGCGCCCAATCTTAGGAGGAATAAGGCGAAAATTTTCTAAGTTAAAATGAAATTCCTTGGCTACCCCTCAAATGCGCCCAAACAAGCAGGGAAAAGGACAAAGTTTTTGAAATTCCTTGAACTCACCTCATATGCGCCCAAGGGAGTGGACGTGAAAAATGAACCTTAGGGAGGAATATTTTCAAGGGTGACAAAAATTAAACTACCCCCTTCATGTGCGCTCGTGGCAAATATGAAGTTGGAAAATGCTTTTAAGAGAGGGGATTACGTATTTTCCAAGGGGATATTATTTTTGAAAGTAAAATGCCTTGGTATAAATGAAGGTGGACGCCTATATGATTTTGATAAATTCTTCTAAGAAGAAATAATTTTTTCCAAGCTAGAGTGAAGATGAAATAATTTCTAAAGCAAAAGTATAAAAGAATAAAATGAACGCCTTAGCCAGGTGAGATAAAAAAATATTTAAAAGGGGCATTTGAGTTAATATTTTCCAGAGGATGATTTCAAAATGCAAATGAAGTGAAGCACGCCTATGCCAGTGAAAATGAAAATTTCAAAATTCTAGAAGTCAAATATTCCAAGCTTCAAATGCCAAGTGTTATAGTTGCCTGAGGAGGGAAAATTTCGAACTCCTTTGCATGGAGGAATCTTCAGCATAAAAAATTTATGATAGGAAGGCTCAAGTTAGAAGATGCTGGGTAGTGGAGAAGTGGAAATTTAAATGATTTAGCCAGAATTAGCCTCTTCTAGAATTTGACTTGGCTATAAGAGTTGAGAAATTTTTTATTTTCTTCATTAGTTGCTAGGAGCGAATTTGAGTTCTGCAGGTAAAGAAATTCAAAGTTGCGAAAGAGTTGGAGAAAAGTTAAAAAAAATTCTAAGTGTTGGAAAGAGGTTGCTGAAAGGGTGCTAAGGTTTGAAGTCTGAAATTTAGTGCTGAAGCTTTTCATTTTCAAAATTCAGCTGGCAATCTCAAAGTGATATTATTTTTCTAAGTTTTATTTCTAATGACTATCTTTCATTGTTGCAGGATGGCTGAAACAGATAGAAGAACGACTGGAAAAGATGCTAATGCTGAATCCGGCAAAGCAAATGCATCTAGACACTGTAATCAAGAAGTTGAGCAAGTCTTTCCTTCCAGAGTCAAAGTTTTCTTTGAAGTTGGGGAAGTAGAGTGATACAAACCTTGGCTCTTTCAATTTGGAGGCTTTCAAAAGACAAATGTTGGGGATAGGAGGCCATCATCCATCAGTTACTTCACAGAATATTGTCAAAAGTGGACTTTATGTAGCTGCTGGTTTTCCATCAGCAATTTAGTGTCTGGAGCTGATTATGGAATGCACTAATTGTTACAACTCTGAGCGAAGAACTATCGTTTCACCTAACGACAAGTTGTTTGCCAACCTCACGCCTGAGGCTATTGGAGAAGCATTTTTAATTCTTGCCTATGAGAAGATGGTTTACAAAACAAGAGAAAGAGCTGAAAGAATGTATGCTTCTACATTTGAAAGGTGTGCTGATATGATGAACTCTTGCTGGATGAAAAAGCCTAAGCCTACTCACACGAAGTTTCCAAAACAGATAATTTTAGATGACTTGAAGCAAGAATATTGTGACCTGATTATGATGCTCAATAGAGTTGGAGGGAGCCCCCAATCATTCATCTTTGAGCCTTGGATGTTTTACTACATCAACCTTGTGTTGGAGGGAAAAGAACATGTTGATTGGGCGGTAATGATCAGCGACAATTTGCATGAACAACTTAGAAGTTTGAGGAGAATGAAGACATTTTATATGAGCTCATATATCATCTATATGTTGGCTCGAATGACAAAGTACAAGGGGATATCATACAAGGAGCCGATTGGGTGTGGTTCTCAACAATTCAAGATTCATGAGGCTTGTCCGTAGTTGCATTTGACAAGCACTTCTCACTACAAAAGAGTCACTGATGCCTTCATGATGCATATAACAAGGACTCTTTAGCAAAGAACTCATCATAGAATATCAAAGGAAGCTCAAGAGCTGATTGAGAGGTACGGATGTTGGTTTATCCAATTTTCGAAATTCACTTACATTAGGTTGCAGGGGTTTTCATCTTATCCATACAGATTGCCCCGATAACCCACAAATAGAATTTTAATGCTAGAAATATCTAGGAAGCTCATTGCCTACGATAAGATTCAGAAGAAGAAAAAAAAAGGACTTGACTTCCCTATCATCATGGGAAATTTAGATGAACTTTGTCCTACACTGCAGGCAGCCAAGGAAGCGGAAAACGAGCTTCAATTTTTTCACCTCTCTTATCATACTAGCAGGAAGTATTATGATCCCCATAGGAATATCAGATGGATATTGGCTGAGGAATTTAGACATAAGGCGCACATTGAATATTTTTGGGCAAGTGCATTGGATGATGCTGAAGTGAGGAGAAGGATGTTTTCGAGGATACCATTGAGCATGATTAGGGAATGTGAAATTGTTCTGGTGCCAGACGAGGTAGATGAAGATGTGAATGTTATGCAGGCTGATTATGAGACAGTGAGGAATACACCACTCCACTTCTGGATTGGTCAAAGCCAAAGATTACAAATTTGGATACGTTTTGCATACTAGTCTTGACATTCACAAGAGGATGGGTGGAGAGGCACGTGAATAGGCTTAAGGTCAGGTCAATTCCTCTTATAACTTAATGGGAGATCATAGGCCGCCAACTATTAGGAAGAAGAAGCAAGTTGTTCGAGCTCCAGAGCCACGAAGAAAGGAGCCAGTTCAGCAGGAGCCTTAGACAGTTAGAGGTGGCATCACATACGCCATTGGGGACTCATTCTCCAAGTATACACGAGGTCTCGCTATTTGCTGATCAAAGGAATATGTTGAATAAAGAACAAGAATTACAGGAGGCAAATCAGCCACCTCGTAGGGAGTCTGTTGGCCAGAGTGTCAATGCACCTATAAGAGAGAACTAACAGGAAGAGGAGGAAGAAACGGCCATGGATACTCGCTTCCAGCGCAAGATTGATACAACATTAGAGGATGACACTACTATAGGGAAAGAGGCCCAAGGTTCGGGAGATACTTAGCCTATAGAGATTGATGAGCTTCGTCAAGATGATGGTAGAGAAGAAGTTTGTGAAGAGGAAGCAAGGGATGAACAGCCATTCATTATTTCTGACTTGCAGCAGGTGGTGCCAGATTGGCTAAGGGACAGGATGAGAAGGGACCCCATTAAAGAAACCGATCCAGCAATTGAAATGGAAGAATTTTTGAGTAGGATCAGTGCACCTCCAACAAAGAAGAAGGCTAGAAAGTTCTCAAAGATTTCAACAGATGAAGATGGCTCTTGCACGCTTCACGTAGATGTGCCTAGGGTTGAATGCGATCGAGATTAGGCTGTTCCGGAGAACTATGTGATCACTACCATGGAGTTGGGCCACCCTACTAGAACACAGATAATTGAAGAGTGCGATAACTCCTATCAAGCACTCAAGGACAGGCTGCTCCGAACCGAAGGAAAGTATAAAAGATTGAAGAAGGAGCACAAAACATTGATTGGTTATGTACAATACTTGTCTCGTCCTTGTGGGCAAGAGAATCCGGCAATTGAGCTTCCAGCCGAGTTTCCCAGAGAATCAATTAGCGGCTTGGAGGAATTGAGGAGGATGGCACAGGAGGCAAATAAATGGGTTGCTAATGTTCGCATTGAGACGAAGAATTTTATGGAAAATCTTGCTCATTCCTATCAGCAGGCCTCTGGCATTATGACACGAATGGACACAGTCGATCAAGCTTGGAGTGAGGCTCGCATTTATCAGAACAAGATTGTTCTTCGTCTAGAGGCTTTGATGCATACGCCCTTGCAGACTTTGGTTGAGGGAGGCGTAATTCAGGAAGGTGATAGGTATAACTTTACTAGTTGATATTCTTCAGTGGTCACAGGCCGAGGTTTCTTTGACGTAGCACAAGTAGATTCGGTCAGAGTCAGAAAGGCTATGGTGAATATTCTTGACGGAGTCCTGAACACACTTGAGGCTATCTTTGCTAGGAGATTGACTGCAGATGGTTTGAAGAATAGATTGGAGCCCTTCTTTTCTAAGGTGAGGACTTTTTTTCAGGATGATTTTGAAAACACCTCGACTTTCTCCAGCATTATTTAGAATACTCAGGATGCTCTAGTTGCTTGGAGGAAATCTTGCACTCGGCATAGGCAGACAATTACAATGCTCGAATTTCAGCTTAATCACATCCTGCCTATTTCAGTTCAGGAAGTTGAAGCAATGCTGGCTAGATTCGTTGACTTTGCAGTCAAAGAAAAAGAAAATGGAAACGCCCTTCTGGATGATGATCTTTTGGAAGATGATGGTGGGCATTAATTACCTATGCTATTTTGGGAGTGAGTGGGAATCTTTTGGCTCATTTATTGCCCCACTCCTCTTTGTAGTGGTTTTTAGGGTGAATCTTGTTTAGGGTTGAGTTGGCATGATCTGGGCCATCCATCTAATTATAATCTGAGCCGTCCATTGGACTTGGCCGGCTATAAAAGGGGCATTCCCCCTCATTTTTGCATCATTAGATTAGCGATCATAGAATAATAGAGCATAGAGAGACAATTAGCATAGTTTCATAGCATAGCATAGGTTGAAGAGGAAGGAAAACTTTCACATTGAATGCTTTGTAAAAATTTGTTGTGAACACTCTCATAATAAAAAAGAGTTTTCATTGATGGTGATTTCATCTTTTGTTGTGAGTAGCTAGTGAGGCTTCTTCATCCTTCTAATTCGCAGTAGAACTTAAAGTAGCTTAGAGTAAAATAGATTTCATTTTATGCAAGTAGATGATAGTTGTGGAATGTGGTGTTTGATCTAAGCGAGCTTTGTCTAATCCATACCACTAGCAAAATTACTAATGGTGGGTTTTCCTTGCATGGTGGACTGGGACTTTTTGAACCTAACTTCAATTATGATTCACATGTTGTCATGCATCGTTGTGATGGTGTCCTTATGTTGAGTTGTGATTTGAATACCTTTATCCACTCCCTTGAAGATTGCACCGACTTTGTGGAAGTTGTTCGAAGCGAGGAAAAGCGAAGTCTGGTTGAAGTTTGCTAAAGTCGATCTCCACATCCTGCACTTAGGATAGGATATAGATTTTCTAATCCTTGCAGCCTTTCAATTCCGCACTTTTCTAGTTAGTATTAGGAAACTTGCACTTCATCAACAAATCCCTCAAACCACATGAAAAACCCCCCTTTTTCTCTTCAATTTTTTGTTTGTTGTCTGTTGTCGAACAATCACGTAAGCCCCCTCGTGATACCAGCAAATCACAACGAACCAACTGAATCTATTCCATTGCATAAGAGGAATCTTGGAGTTGAACGCATGAACTTTCTTGCAATCTTAGCATGCTAGATACTTTGATCAAGAGAGAATAGAGTAGCCGTTGGAGACTTTATTTTTCTATTTGGTGCGGTCACAAAAAACATATCAACAGGTTGCCCCTTCCTGGTAGTATGTCCAATGGATACAAAATTTGAGCAAAATTCTTGATGAACCTTCTGTAGTACCCGACATGTCCGAGGAATGATTTTACTCTGGTGATGTTTTGGGGTGGTTCCATCTATACGATCACTCAGATCTTATTTGGTTCGGTCTTCAATCTAGCCTTATAGACTATGTGCTCGAGCAATTTTCCTTGAGGCACCAAGAAATGACACTTATTTGGGTTTAGTGCTAGTCATGCTGCTTTGCACCACTCCCTGTATTCTTGGAGACAATTCAGGTGTGTTTGTTCCTCACTATAGATCAACCAATTGTCCAAGAATGCCTTAAAATTCCCTATCGACATCTTGTCGAATATGTGTAGGATTATCGTTTGGAAGGTTGCTGGAGCATTGGACAGATCGAACAACATTCGATTGTATGCATACACTACAAACATTGTCTTCAATTTGTCTTCTTCGGCTATACTTATTTGGTTGTATCTCAAGAACCCATCCATGAATGAGTAGATCTCATGACCTGCTAATTCTTCCATTAGTGAGTTAGTGAATGGGATCAGAAAGGGATCTTTTATGGTCACAACATTGAGGCTCCAGAAGTCCACACATATTTGAATCTGTTCAGATTCTTTCTTTAATGATATAATGATTGGTGACATCCAATCACTGACTTCAACTTTGAAGATGATCCCTGCTTCTAACATCTTTTCAATCTCTTCTTGTACCTTTGCTGCATAGTTTTTATTCATTCGATATTGTCTCTTCCATATGGGCTATGCTTAGAGAACTAAGGGAATTATGTGCATGCATAGTTTAGGAGGCATTCCCTTTACATCCTTGTACGTCCATGCGAAAGTGTCTTTGTACTTTGAAAATTTTAAATGCCACCACTTTTAGCATTGTACTCCAATCATCTCCGACCAAAATCATTTGGGGATTATCTTCTCCCAGAATTACCTTCTTTATGTTCGGTTCTTCGTACTTGATCATCTTGTCCCTTTCAAAGTTGTGTGTTGGTGTGTCTACTCTAGCCACTCCTTTGTATTCTCTGTATTTTGGGGGAAATGTTTGGCTCGTTGATGCTCCGTCTTCTTCTTCCCCTTCAATTTCTTTAATTTGTAGCATATTGTAATCTCGCTGGAATTTTTCATAATCCTCCATCTGCCAGTGGAAGAGTTTGTTGAGTGAACTCATCTCGTCCTTTGAGCACTCTTGGAGGTCTAGGATACCTTCATCGTTCAACTTTGTAATTCCCCTTTCTTCATCCATTCCTGATCCTCCTTCAGACTTTGAGTCCGACAATGCTAATTCTTCATTGTCTGATTGGTTTCTCAAGTCGATTACATATTTCCTTCCATTGTTCTCTATAGACAGTGTATTTCTTTTCCAGTTGTGGCCTTCTTTGGCTGCAACTAGCCACCCTCTTCCAAGCAATGCATCGTACACCTTTTTCTATAGTGGGATGACTACAAAGCTCAACAAGAATGGTTGTGTCCCAATCATCACCTTCTACACCATCAATGTTCCTAATGGCTTGATGCCATGCTCATTGGTGCTCACCAATTGGAATGTCGGTGGCCAGAGTGTCGGTTTCCCGAGACTCTTCCATGTGTCTTCGGGTAGTACGTTGACTCTTGATCCTCCATCGACAATTGTGTTTTTCAGATTCTTTCCTCCAATCTCCATTTGCACGATTGCAGTTTCTTTCCGATGTTTACTGTCAACAACTCTGGGTTGATGACTTGTTCACCATCGGGTGGTGGTTCTGCTACCATCTCCTTCCTCCAGCCTTCTTGTTGTTGGCGTTGTTCATCACTAACTATGCTCGTGATCACCATTCCTAATTGTGGCATAGTCTAAAGAAGGTTGATCACTTTGATGGGTACGATGGTCTGCAGTACATGTTGTACAATGTTCTTTTCTAACTCCGACTGCCATGAGGTACTTGGAGTCTCTTGAGAGGTTCTTTGTTCTTTAGCCATCGCCTATTCTACCTCTATTTTGGCATCTTTCATTCGTTTGTTTTTGTACGAGGGTCTAGGTAGATGGCTTTCTTTGTTTGTGCTCTGGTGATCGGCAATACCTCTTTGTTTTGATTCTCCACGTCTATCATATTGATGCCTTTTTGTTTGGGGTAGTTGGTGTCTTTGTGGTCACTCAGTCCACACCATTTGCATATTCTTCTTCTCGTACTTTGATTATTTTGGCATTCCCTAGCAAAGTGATCCATTCATTACACTTCTAACATTATATCATAGGTCTACCTTTGGTGTTGTATTGTATTTTGCTTCTCGGTCCATTGTTGTTGCCTCTTCTATTGTTATAGTAACCTCCAGGGGATGCATTTGTATTGTTCTAGGGTTTCGGTGGTGTGGTCGGAGGGGTTAATTGTTCCCCTTGTGTGAAGATCATTTGCGTGCTTCTTGTTTTTAGATTGTATGGACATCCTTGATGGAATGTCCCATCAACTTGGCAGATATCGCAGAATAATTTTTTTTGACAATTTGCCTTTGTGTGACCTTCTCCCTTACAGTTGGTGCACCATAACTCTTTGTTTTCTCTTGCATTCTCCTTCTCAATGCTTGGACGGTTTTCAATTCACCATCGCTGCTATCGTCTGTACTCTCATCATCATCTATCTTCCTCTTTCCTTGGGAAGATGTCTTTTCTTCACTCTCTATGTACATTGCCCAATTATAGGCATCGACATACGATGGAGGTACGACCTTCATCTTTTTCCTTATTGAAGGGATCAACCCTTCGATGAACTAGCGCTTCTTCAATCCGTCTATTGGTTGAGTTTCTAGTTTTACCAACAATTTCTTGAGCCTACGATTGTGAGCTCGTACGTTCTCATGTTCTCCCTGTTTAGTATTGTATATTCCAGCTACTATCTCATTATCATCTCTCAAAAGCTTTAGTTCTTCTTGGAATTCTCTTTTTAGTGCTCCTCATGTGGCTTTCTGTGCTGCTTCCAATTCTGTGTACCAGTCTATGGCTATGCCTTTAAGAGTCATTGGAAATGCTCTCAACTAGTAGTCTATGTCTTCCTCATCGCTATACTCTCTCTGTCTAAGGGTCTTTAGTTTGGATCCACCAATTCTCGATTCCTCTCTCAATATGGATAGCTCTCGGATGCGGTGTATACTATTTTCAAGTTCCTTAGTTAATCCATTTTTAGAGTCTTTATGTTCTTCTTCGTCTACTATGGACGGTTTCCTGAAGGGGACTTGGTTTGTTTCTTCAACAAGGTTTTGGTTTATTTCAGCAAGGTCTTGATTTGTTTCTTCGACGATTTGTTTTAATCTTCTTTGTTGGTCTTCTTGCTCTCTTATTCTCAGTGATCTTCGTACCCATTCTTTGGATGATTTTTGATTGCTTGGCATTCGGCTTTTGTCTTTGTTTGGTCATACAAGCATTAAGTTTCGAGAGTACGCCTATGACTGGTGTCGTGTTCTTCCTCCCATTTGTTTCTCTCTTCGTATTGTTATAGTATCTATTGTCGTCGTAGTTCTTGGTCTCTCTTAACCCGAAGGTATTGCAATATAATATAGTGACGTGTGATCAACCTTGGTAATCTGTTGAGAAGGTGGTCAACCTCTAGGTTGACACTCAGGTTGTCCTATATCGGTGCCTGAGTGACCTCTCGCTTGAGATTTTCCCTTCATACGTGCTCCCTCAACGAGATATGCCACAAGTTTATGAGATCTTCTGTCAATGCATCTTCTCTTTCCTCATTGGCTTGCACGGGCTCTTCGACTGGCTGACCCATTATGACGCCATTATCCTGTCTATGTGATGTGTATGAGGATTCATATTGGCAATAGCGCCAAATGTTTACTTGCTAAGTGGCTTAACAGATGGATACAAAGTAAACGGAAGTAAATAATAACAATAACAAAACATTGCAATTACACATGCAATGCACAGAAAATTGGATTTGTATTTTCATTCATCAGATAGAGATTCATTACATCCCCGACTACAAATGAATTTCCAATAAATATAGTTGGCCAATGTTGGTTGAGGACACCAATTGTTGGCAACTACCAGCCAAACTAATCAACTGTCGAGGACCAATTTCTCGATTACAACTTATACTAATTCCTTTTGTTGTGTACAAAGTATTATTTATTTATTTACTTATTATTTGGCCGACTAACATAATTAATTACTTACATGGCCAACTACAGTGTCATATAAAAACCTCTATATAACAACAAATCAAATTCATGGGTTTGTGTTGAGAGAAACTCACCTTAGCTATAAATATCGCCTTTTTGAAGTCCTAGCTCATAGTCAGTCATCCATACGACAATATTTGAGTCTCAAATTGTTGCTGCTAGGTGACATCTAATCACATCCAAGATGCACCTCCATTCGACAAACACTAAATATTCCTTTCTGATTCCCCTATGTCCCATATACATAATATGAGTATCATATTTACAAGTCTCGAACTCAGTGCAGACTCAACAAATTGATTTTTGACTTAGACTCAAAGTTGTGCCCAGACTCGGCATAGACTTAACAAATTGAAAAAACCATGAAATATAGATATTTATAATGATTTAAAACTTGTATCATGCACCCTTCAATAAATAAACTTTAAAGACAATAAGCTAAAAAAATAGAAGCTACTTTGATCAGTGTAATGAGCTACCATGTTCTGAGTTTTGTTCACCAAGTCTTATTTTGTTTTTAATCAACCATGCTCTTCAGGCATTTCGTCAAACAGTTAATCAACCTGCTATTCTGAACTTATGCTTGGAACTACTTAAAGTTTGTTCAGAAAACGCAATAAGAATAAACCAGCAAATATCAACTCAATGATTCAGACTAAAATACTTTTCCCAGAATTTTATTAATCAGATATAACTGATTATTGCAGTACTTTCACATTACCCCAATAGTTAGATATTCATTCATCAAAGCATTGGTATCATGGACAATTCATCATACAAAATGGCAGAGACAACACCTACGTTCCATTTAAAAATACCATTTCAGAACAAGGCACAACATATCATTATCTGACCTTATACAGAAAACAATCGCCTGGAAGCAATCACCAATTTCCATGTAACCTCTAGCTTCAACAGTTTATGAACAGAACAATCTGGAATTAATTATTCTGAGTATGCCATCTCCAGGGATGTTATCCGGATCCATGCCAAGGTCACGACATCACAGTACACAGGTTTCTCTGTTTTCAACTGAAGATGCACAAGCTGAATTCGTGTCCACAGATTTAAGAAAGTCTGACAAATATTAGAGAAGTGGCTGCTTCTTCATCTGATGGCAGAGTAAAGGAATTCATGCCAAGCTTGTGACATTTAATCTGTCCATATCACCTTCCTGAATTCTGAAAATTCATGTGAGTTCTCTTATAGTTGACTCAACTCCTTTCCAAGCAATGTCTCCCTGCTTTTTCCATCAAGCATACGATTTTCTGGGTGACGTGGCCATCAATTTGTCATTGTAAGTTAATTCAATCTGCTTAAAGAATTCTCCCTTATAGGCATGCAATACTAGAATTAATATGAAGCGCAATATGGTGACTTGTATATATTTATGTCATGTCCCCAAAATTAGAACACCCTGAGATAAGATAGTGAAAACAAATAACACAATACATAATAAGATTATAAAAGGAAATATTATCGTTCTAATATTTTTTATAATTACAATTATCATGAGATAATATTGTAATTATAAATATATAAATATTAACAATTTAAATGATAATAAAATAAACATTAAAGGTAAAAGAATACAAAACACCATTATAATTAATATTATAATTATAATTAATATTATAATTATAATATACAATATTATAAATATAAATATTGAAAAAATTAAATAATAAAATGAATTTGTAAAATAAGGAGCATATGATATATATATATATAAAATCGCAAAATAACAATTATCAAATATAAAATAATAACAGATATTATAACAATAAAATATAAACTAAAATTATAAATATTATGACCATTATAATATTAAATACTTTAATCATTGTAATAAATACCAAAGATGTCTATATTAAAGATAGAGCAATAAAATATTATAAAAGAAGATTAAAATAAAATCAAAGTTTAAAGGCAGCAGTTCATAACAAATATTACCATTTAGAAAAGCAGTGCCTATGTCATTTAAATGGATGTTTAAGGGGCAGCATTAATGTTGGTGTAACAACTAGCACCTCTGGAGTAAGAGTTGGTACGGACAGCTATGCACACTACGCAATGAGTGCTCTTCAAATTAGGAGGGGAAGCTCCCTCGTTATGCTTGACAAAAGTGCTTGCAAAGGAAAATAAACTAAACTATATCCTGTCTTTTTGTTTCCAAATTGTGAGGTACAAGGCTTTCTAAAACTATATATGTTGCAGCTGAGTATTTTCTGTTTTGCAGACTACTAACTACAACTATGCTACTCATCTTCGTACCCATCCGGGGCCTCAAAAACAGCATGAGAAACGGAGAAAGTTTTGACTATCGACGATAAACGCAGTATAGATTCTCAACTTGAAGGCAAGGTGGCACATCTATCAACTAATCTAAACATCGTTTATTGGTAACAACATCACACGATAAACTGAATACGGATTCTCAACTTGAAGGCAAGGTGGCACAACTATCAGCTCAATCCGAACAAGTTTATTCTTCACAACAACACACGATAACCAAGCGCAGATTCTCTACTTGAAGGCAAGGTGGCACAACTATCGGCTCAATCTAAACACGTTTATTGGTAACAACATCACAAGATAAACTGAATACGGATTCTCAACTTGAAGGCAAGGTGGCACAACTATCAGCTCAATCCGAACAAGTTTATTGTTCACAACAACACACGATAACCAAGCACAGATTCTCTACTTGAAGGCAAGGTGGCACAACTATCATCTCAATCTGAACAAGCTTATTGAACACAAAACAGATTTTATCTAACTAAGGAAAGAATCCACCATTTTAATTGCATGAAACCCTATGTGGCATAACAATTCATCATAGTAAAAACGCATGAACAGATACGAAAAGAGCAATATTGAGGGCAAGGTAGGCACAACATATATTTCTCTCTCGTGCAAAAGTTATATACAAATGAGCAAAAACTCTTATTTATAGACATTGAAAGGTGTAGGGAACCCTAAAATCACCTTGAGTCAACTATAGTCTTGCAATGCATGCAAGATTTATTGCTAAGCCCTAATAAAGTAAACTATACAGTTAACTGGAAAACTACCATCAGTTAACCGAAACATCTAATCTAAAAATGGACAAATTGTGCAAGCATGCCCTGTTGAAAGCGCAGTTAACCGGAAGACTACCACCGCCAACGAAACCCCAAATGAAACGGGCAGGAAGCTAATCCTAATAGATATGCATGAGATGAGATTACCGGAAGTTAACTCTGAAGGTAACGCCAAGCTCTAACTCCCTGTGTGTAATGTCTATTCTCGAGGTGGAACCTAAGTCTACCGGACGTGATCTCGAGCAACCAATCCCTCAACGAGATCGTTAACTGAATCACTGTCTGGAACTCTGATACTCTGTCGAAGAATGCTATGCCTACGCAACATGTCTTCACCAGCTGTGATCTGGGACTGAAGTTCGCCCCTACTCCTGGTTGCCTCATCGAACAATGCTGACAAGACTGTAAGCTGATTAATCTTACAGCCAATGGTCTCCCCACTGAAAATAGCATGAATGAGTGCCTGGAGCTCTAACTGAACATCGGTAAGCTCAACATAGGCACCACCCTCAATCTGATATCGACACGGTAAGCAAGATACTAAAGTCCTCACAAACCGGAGTGCACTAGTGACGTGCTCTCTACTCTCACCCAATTCTGACGCCACAGTCTCCTCTATCTTTGCTTTGAAAACCAATTGTGTTTTCCAAGAGTAGATAGCTTCTCTATCCTCTGCATCTGTGACTGATTCATATGCCATACTCAGGTGAGCAATCATAATCTCATCCCGGGGTCTGTTAATTGCCATTTCTTGCTCCTCATCTTGAAGACGAAGACGGAGTTCTCGTGCATTGTACCGTAACTGGTATAACTCTGTGAGCATAGAACGGCCTCTGGCAACGAACTCCTCTTCCCACTCATCCAAACGCTTGCCATATGCAACTAGATGATTAAGTTGTTCTTGTTCTGCTGGAGGCTCAAGCATCGGTGGGAGTGTGGTAATGGCATCTGTCTTGTGAACAAGACCAGAAATGTATTGACGAAGTTGTCTTATTTCAGCCTTGAGGGCTGCCTTATCTTCTCCATCCTTTAGTATTCTATCTCTAGCACTGTCTGTAGCAACCTGTAGTAGATCAACCTGAGTCTGGCGTGTGCTACGACCAAGGTTGACTGTGATAACCTCGAAGTCCTTAGATTCCAACTCAGCTAAGCTCTTCCCTTGTGGAGGTACAGCAGTCTCGACTATGATCTCCATGTCAGTATTCCTCTCCACGTGGACCATATTCTTGACCCTCTTGTCTGGCGCATCCTGATAAATCTCATCAAAATCAGAATGATTAAGAACACAGGATGGCTACCTCCTCTTCCTTCCAAGCTGAGCTTCGATCCAAGATTGATCTCGGCTAATACTACTGGAAGGATCTGTACTAGCAACAGGAGGTTGCGATGAAAGTGAATGTGTAGAGGACCCACTTCGAGGTGGAGAGTCTAAATCCAATTCAATGTGAATTGGGACTGGTGACTGCTCTGGAACCGGTGTAGGAACTTGAGGCTGAACCTCAGGCACTGGCGGACTCTGAACTGGCTCTGTGACAAGCTGTCTATCAGGCTCTGTGTGTGTATTAACAGCAAGCGCTTTGCCTTTTGAATTGTTTGGCGCTTGACCTTTCTTAGGAGGGTTACTCCTTTTCTTTTGTTTGGGTTTTGACGAGGAAGGTAGCGAAAGATTCACCACTACTGGCGGCTCTACTCTGGGCACACTTACCCTCCTTGTCTTCTTACTGTCGAGGTAAAGTATGCTGTTTTGAATAACTCTACTTGACCTCTCCTTCACTGTTGCGTACTCCTTGGCATACCGATCAACTGTTGGCAACGGTTGTGTATCAACCTGTTCTCTGAAAAACTGAGGAAGGACTTCTCCCTCATCATCTGATAAACCTCCCACATCTTTTGATAAGAAAACAAAAAATCTGTGAGAGAGAGAAACGGCCATAGCTGCGTCTGCGAACCTCGAAGTCATCTGCGCAGTTTGCCCAGTAATCCTCCATAGAAGGCTCATGAAATATGCTTCCAGCAAGACGAGCTGTATAATGACCTAAAAGATCATAGGCACGTGCTTCAACAAGATACAAGAGATGATATTTCTCGAGCTCTTGCCCAGCAACTTTGGCATCAACCCCCGTCTTGCACCAATACATTCCAAATTGAAGAGTAAAGTTGATAGATGGTCTGTGCCTATGGCATAAAAGACGATGAACATCATGCATCTGTCTCAGGAACTCCATATAGATTGTCTTATCCGAGGGATAACGTGGAAGCATAGCTGGATTTCCTGTAAATCCGTATACTCGGATGTAGGTATATGTCGGGAACTGAATAAACCAATTTTCCCAACTATCCATCGCTGCCCTAGCAACTGCCGAGATACGAATGTGCAACTCCCGGTCTAAATTTCTCACTGTATAAGTCAGAAAAGCCTCATGAACACGCTTGAAATGACGTTCAGCCTTAGTGAACTCAAGCTGATCATAATATTGAGACTTTCTGAACACTGAGAATGCCCACGGTGTTCAGTCCTCGGAACTGACCCTGATAAGCGATCAAGTACACGAGATATGAACACATGTGAAACTCATGAGCAACTAGAAAACCGGTGATCTGCTTGTGGATAATATCGCTAATGAAGGACGCCCAGTCATAATGTTCCTGCCCAGATATGATGCGACCAATAATGTAAAACATCGAAGGCTGGAAAACATTCGCATGTGCTTGACCTGAGACACGATTCAGGAGTGTAATTAGAATCGCGTATTCATCCTTGTACTCACCACGACCCACATTGTTTGGCAATCTGTTCTTTGCTTGCTTTAACCATCTTTCTGCCATCTTTTTCTGACATTTGTCCATATCAGCATTGAATGCCTGCTCACATTGCTCCATAGAAATAACAAGACTGTTTGAGTGTTGAGGTATACTGAAACTTCTTTCGATGTCCTCAGGCTTGAGACTACAAGTACAAATAACTCGTCCAGCAACTGACACTATCTCACGGGTAGTAGAGTTGTAATGCTTAATACAAGACATTACGAACTCAACACAATGAACGGAGATAGGAATGGAAGCGGCCTCCAATAACCCGGACTGCTGAATGTTCTAAATAATCGAACTTCTGATCTTGACTGGATCTAAGACTGCTTCTGGCAGCACTTTGTGAAGATCCGTCTCAACTGTCCCGAGGAAGTCGTGAGTAAGGACTGATTTGGTCCTGTATTTGAGCTGAGTGTACTGCATTCTGGAAAACTTGCTTGTTGACTGTGAACTTGACTATGTTCTGACAAGATTTCTGGAGAGCTAAAAATAGCCTTTCGAAGAGTTATTTTCGGCAAAAAATCTGAGATATGGGTTTTGTCCAGAAAATGATTCTAAGACAACCCAGAACGTCAGATTTGCGAAAATCTAAATTCTATTTAATCATGCAAAGGCTTCAGTTGAGAAAATTAGTAACTCAAGAACGAATGTTCTAAAGTTAAAAATTCTTGAAAAATCAAACGTACAATTTTAATTCGAGGAAGTTACATAGAAATGATCCAGATGTTTAGACTTGTCGAATTTGCCAATTTCAGGAACTTGCGAATTGGAATTTGAGAGAAATCTGAGAACCAAGGAGGAAAAAGACGTTTTTTGTATGTTCTTCTTCAGTGAAAATTGCCCTTGAATTCTTTAAATTGCTGATAAATATGAACTTTTAACCTGCAAAAAGATATGTTAGATAAAATCGCCTTTGGTAATTGATGAGGAATTCGCCTTTGATGTGAAAAATCGCCTTTGATATGAAGAATTGCGAATTTCCTTTGAAGACTTGCGCCTTTGTTCTTGAAGAAATACGAACTTTACTCTTGAGAAATTATGAATTTCTATTGAACTCTAAGAATTCGCCTTTGCAAACTGAAGAATTGAATTTACTTTGAAAAATACGAATTTCTCTTAAGATATGAATTTCTTCTTAAGAAATACGAATTTCTCAAAGCTTGGTGAATTATAAATGAGGGTGCCATGTTTAAATAAGAGAAAATTCGCACCAATTAGTGAACTGCAAGATTTAAAACCTTGACTGAAATAAATGCCTTCTGATTGGACCCTTCTCAGTTTCACTGTCACTGACTCGGAGTCCGAAAATAAATAATAATAAATTAATATTCATCATGCAATTTGAAATCTTAGCATAAAGAGGGCACCAACTTTAGAAAATCACCATTTAATGCCAAATATGCAAAATAAATATTAAATATTATTCAACTTCAATTGAAAAACCAGATGAAACTTTAGGCTTCACTGTTAGACTTCACCGATTCCGAAAAGTCATCATTTGAGCTCATAGGCGTCCATTTGCTCAAGATATTACACTTTTTATTAACTTCCTACTTTGTAGCTGACTACAAAGTTACTATTGGCCATTTTCGACACTGAATCCTGAGTGACCGGATGATGCTGAGACTGAATTGAGATATTCATCGTGAAGCTCGCTGAGCAAAGAAGAAATGTCTGCTGGGAGTCGTCACTGCAAAATCCATCATTTAACACCCCAAAAAATTAGGCGCCCTTGATTAAATTCATTTACAGGTACGAGACACCATTTCTCCAAACTGCCATCTGACACTTCAAACAGCTGCTGACAGCAAATGGTGAACCTTGCTGACAGGAAACCAAGTTCACTGCATGCCTGGAGACATTCTGCACCCAACGACTGTACACACGACGTCTGAAAAGCGCATTAAAGGCTTCAAAAGTAAAAGCGCCCCTGGCCTTCAGTTGCACTGGCAGCGTTTTGACAAAAGTTGAACTTTCATCCAAATACCCTACTTTGTCCTTCCATATTGAGAGTTGGGATGCCCCGATTCGAGCCACGTTTGTTTTAACGGACAACCAGAAGAATTGACAAGAGAAGTCTCTAGAGGCGACGAAGCAAGAAAACTGCTTCTAAGACCTCAAGTAGAAGGGCGCCCATCCCAAGATGGAATAAACGACCCACGGCCATTTTGTGAGTTTTCACTTTTCAACATTTAGCCAAAGACCTCGCCCGTACGAGGGACTGCCAAATCCCGAAGGCTGATGGCTGGGCTCGTTGGATAGATAAAGTAATTACGCTTGAATCCCGTGAAGACTTTGAAAGCGAATGACCTCATCTAACAGGCCTAAAGGCTAGGCGCCTCTGGCCTACAGAAATACAATGAAAATGATATGCCAGTCCACCCGTGAAATTACGTGCTTGGCAGAAACTCTGCCACGATCGCCCAGAATGTCGGATCGACAGGCAACTTGGTGCAACGCGAAGCTGGACTAGCATAGTACTGATGTCAGGAAGACCTCGTCAGCAAATTTGACCATTTCAAGGGTCATTTTAACCAGCACCCTATTGTGATGTTTTTCACACATCGCCCCATTGCAAATGGGGACCCCCTAATTTTGGCTTTGCTTTTGGTTTGGTATTGGTTTGTTTTTGCTGTTGTCTCTCTCTCGTTCTGTCTGTCTTTTCGGGGACGTTCTCGTCTGTGAGCTTTAACATGAAATTTGGCCAGGTCTGGAATTAGGGTTTTGGTCTTTTGGTCAGTTCAGGGTTGAGTAAAGTGAATAAATTGAAAACCAAGCTTAACATTGTTGTCGGTGTGCTTCCAGCAGCTCTCAGCAAATTTTCATCAGATTCCGAGATACTTACTATTTTTAGTAAGTGTGAAGTCGAGGAGCAATTTATTGACTATTTAGAGATTAGATCATCACCTGCTTGCATTCGAGGGTATATCGGTTGCTTGCATGCAAATTTGTTGAGCAAAAGCGGATAACACTATTTTTAGTAGTCGGCCAGAGCCGCGAATTTCGGGGTCGGATCACGAGTTTTCTTTGCATGTCACGGATATTCTTTACGGGTTTTGAGACCTTAGCGACTGATATAACTTGTCTGAAGTCGAGATGATCACTTTCAGGATTCAGCCTTCCGAGGCTATTTTTAGGGTTTGCATGTCGAGCTTTTCTTTGCATGTCAGGTGATTCCTGATGGGTTTTTCGCGAGCTTCGCGATGGTGTGACATGCAAACGAGGATTCTCACTCAGTAAGGAACTTGCTATTTTAAGTATGTCGGCGTAGCCACTGTGATTCCGATTCCACGAGCGATCATGATACCCGCAGCTTGAATAAGCGAGGAGATCTTTTGATAAGCATGCGATTACAAGTTAGGGTTTTAAGCAGACCTAAAAATAGGCACAAAAGTCAAAATCTTCAAAATCGATGTAAACCAACTGCGTCAGTTCTTGAGCTATCTGTTGGTGAAATTTCGAGTCAAACGGAGCACTTACTATTTATAGTAAGTCAAATTGGAAACATGCTAAAAATAGTAAATCAGCTGCATGCGTCAGTGTCAGCCAACAGGTCACGTGGTGAGGAGCGCCTCATCCAAATTTCAACTCAATCGAGGCTTGGGAGCTATCAGAAACAAGAGCTTACTATTTATAGTAAGTCACCTTCATAAACAGGGAATAAATAGCAGGGTGACTAAAAGTGGCAGTGTCGACAAGTTGATAAAGTGGTGAGAATGCTACGTTCAAAATTTCAGGTTGATCCGAGCTTCAGAGGCGCAAAATTGAGAAGACTTACTATAAATAGCAGGGCACGATACTGGCGAAGGATGATGAAAATTTGTCTAAGTCTGGAGTTTCGTCCAGCAGGCTTGGCAAAATGCGCCCAGATTGATGAAGAGGCATAAAATTTCAAAGTATGGCGTTCATCCTGCTCAGGGGGCAAAATGCGCCCAAGGTACAAAAGTCAAAGAGAAGTCAATGATTTTTATCCAGTAGCCAGGCCAAAATGCGCCCAACTTGAGGCATGAGAGCTGGAAATTTTTCTAAGTCTTAAACTTGTCCTCCTCACCCCTCCAAATGCGCCCATCCTGCAGCTGGGGTGAAATGCGCCCAAAAGGAGAGAAAAGGTCAACAAGTCAAAAGATTCTCATCCTCCACCATGGCAAAATGCGCCCAGCTCAAGCTCTCATGTTGGAAAAGTTTCTAAGTATAAAACTCATCCTGCTCCTATAGCAAAATGCGCCCAGCTCAAGGTTGATAGCAAAAAATTTCTAAGGCATGAAAGATATCCTCCACCACCCCCTAAATGCGCCATCCTTCATGCATGTGCAAATGCGCCCAAAGAGGTCAACAAGTCAACATGTTTCATCCTGCACATAGGTGGAAATGCGCCCAAAATGCAAGGGAGTCAACAAGTCAAAGCTTCTCATCCTCCTCAAGGGGCAAAATGCGCCCAAATCATGCCATGTGAAGACAAAAAAACGGAAGCTGAAGAGTCATCCTCTTGACATGCTGAAATGCGCCCAAGTTGGGATGGTAAAAAGGTAACTGAGGGTGGTAAATGAGATGAAAATATTGCCTAGACATGGTGAAAGGTGGTAAATGCTAGGCGTTATTCTTCTCCTGGCCTAAAACGCGCCTAAGGTGATGTCTTAGAGGATTTTTGCTAGGCGTGTGAGATGGTGAAGATCAGTATTGGACGGAATTTTTGAATTTCCTCTCAATGCGCCAAGGGTGATGAAGGTGGTGAAGTGTTAGAAAATTTCCTAAGGCGTGTGAAGTGTTAGAAAATATTTCTAAGGCGTGTGAAGTGAGTAATTTCCTAAGGCGTGGTGAGTGATATGTGTGAGGTGTTGAGAATAAAATGCTAAGTGTGCTAGGCGCCTCAAGTAAGAATAAAATATTTTTTTTAAAGTGTTGGAGAATTTGCCTAGGCGTTGGAAGTTGCCAGGTGAAAAATAAAATATGTTGTGCTTGCAAGGAAAATTCTCCCAGTGAAGCAAAATAAAATTTTCTCCACCACAGGCAGAGTGATTGAGGAGTCAAATAAAATTTTCTAGGGCAAATTTTCAAAATGCAAGGTGATTTAAAATTTCTCTAAGGCAAAATATTTTCTTCCTCTGGAAAATGCGCCTAGACTCTGAGATGATAAGAATTTCATGTGATGAGTAAAATTTGTCGAAGATAAAGATGCTGGCAGTGCAGGAACAATAAAAATTTTCCAAGTCAGAGCAACAAGAAATCTCCACAGATGTGAAGAACGAATTTAAATTTCACAGAGAATAATTTTCTAAGGTTCAAAATTCAGAGAAAATTAAATGAACCCGTTCGTTGGGTACCCATGGATTCGACGCGTTCTGGAGAAAATTTTCTTCTGGGTATCGAAGATTGTCGATGAGGAGTTGATTTTAAAGCCTTCCATGCTTTGCTGCGGCCTTCAGGATGGATATTTTTGATGGGCGCCAGGTTGATGAATTTCCTAAGGGAGATGTGAAAATTTTTTAAGGCAAAAATGAAGAAAATGTGTTTTCAAGGTGAAATCTTCCAGACGATGAATTTGAAAGAGACTTCCTAGGTGAATTTGCTTCAATCCTTCGTGAAGATAGTTTACTTAAGCCAGAAACGAATAAAACCAAGGTTGTCAGAGCTCCAGCAGGTGAAATGAATTTCTTGAAGATGCAGTTGAAGTTGATACTGTCAAAGGGATGATACGCCTTTGAAGAAGATGGATCAAAATTTGGCTAAGGCATGAGGAATCATGAAGAAGGCAAAAGTTGGCTAGTGAAAACGATGAGCCCTTGAAGATCAAAGTGCTGGAATCAGGTGAGTAAGTTGAATTTATATTATGAAATGATCTGATCCCCTTCTCCTTGCTTGTTTTGCAGGAGGAACGTCGAGGCCAAACGATGATGACTTAGTGTGATGACTTGAAGTGGAAGCACGAGGAAGATGAGTTTCAATCTCGAAGGAGAAAAAGTTGCAAGAAAATGACTAAGTGTTGGGACTTAGTATAATTCAAAGTGACGAAGATGAAGACCCTCAAGTGGAAGAAATCAAAGAACAACGCCAAGAAAGAAGATCGAGAACAGTGTGAATGCGTCTACAAATGGAATCTTCTAGAAGGATGATGGTGGACATTATGGCGCATTTATTACCCCACTCTCCTCTGTGGCGGTTTTTAGGGCAATGTTATTTAGGGTTGAGGTGGCACGATTCTGGCCACTCTATTGATTGTAACCCTAGCCGTCTTTTGGGACTTAGCTAGCTATATAAAGGGGGAGTCCCCCTCATTTGTAATTCATTAGAAAGTAGACAGTAGAGAGGATCAGAGTAGAATTAGAGTAGAGGGACAACTTAGAAGTAGCTTAGAAGTAGATTGATAGTGTAGTTTGGAGAAGAAAGAAAGTTTTCCCTTTGAAAACTTTTGAGGAAATTGTTGTGTAACACATTTTATGATAATAGATCTTTTCATTGATGATGGAATTAGTCTTGTCATGAAATGCTAGCAAGGTTTCTTCTTCCTTTCGTATCCAAGTAGCTTAAATTCATGCATGTAGCTTACTTTGGTGTGTGGTGTTTTACTAAGATAGCTTCGCTTTATTCCATACCACTAGCGGCTTGTTGATGATAAGTTCGCCTTGTGTGGTCAACTGGACATTACCTTGAGTTTAACTTCAGTTGTGATTTATATGCTTATATGCGTCGTTGTGATGATGTATGCATGTTAAGTCATAATTTGAACATCTTTTGCTATTTCCCTTGAAGATTGCACCGATTTTGCTGAGGCTGTCCGACGGAGGCTAGGTGAAATCCGGTTGAAGTCTATTGAAGTGAAGCTCCACATATCCTGCATTTAGAATAGAACATAAACTTCTTAGGCCCTACACCCTTTTCAATTCAGTACTTTCTGGTTAGAATAGGAAACCCGCACTTCATAGATAAATCTTTCGAGCATTTGAATCCCTTTCTCCACTGCCGAACAATTCTGTAAGTCCCCTTGAAATACCAGCAAATCACATCGAGCCAAACTGAGCCTATTCGCATTAAAGGAACCTTGGAGTTGAACGCATGAACTTTCTTGCAATCTTAGCATGCGGAATACTTTGATCAAGAGAGAATAGGGAAGCCGTTGGCAACTTTATTCTACGTTGGTGCGGTCACGAAAAACACATCAACACACCCCTGAGCTATAGTTGCGCTAGAAATGCAATGAAGAAGCTCAAAGAAGTGAAAACTCCATTATAAGCTCATCTTCAGATGTCGGCTGCCGGAGCTCTAGGACTCAAATGACTGTGTTTGATAGTTCGTTGGACGAGCAGATTAATCGCGAAGAGATTGACTGCATCAGTCATCAGAAAAACCAAAATCCAAACCTCCTTTAAGAAGGGCGCCCTCAAGCTACAGGCGCGCTTTTGCTGGAAAAAGACAAGTTTCTGCCATGTGAAACTTTGGAATCTTCAACTTTTGTCGCCAGTTGCTGGAGTTACGGGTCTCGGATAGCCTCGCTGGATAGCTCATCGGATAGCCAGACCAATTCTGAAGAGTTTAACTGTATTTATGAGCACTTTCAACAAGATCTTGACCTTCAAAGAGAAGGGCGCCCCTGGGCTACAGTTGCGCTTTCTTGCTTTTCTCTGAGAAATCCTCATGATTTAATCACTAAAAACTCCGTCTTGACCACTAAAATGATCATGTGCAACGTGAAATGCTGTTGTGAAATGCTCCTCTATCATGAAATGCTCCGTTCTGAGTCTCTGATTCAGGTTCTAATCAATGAAACTGCCTTTGACTGACAAACTACTGACAAAAACTCCATGCTTGATATTGCCCAAAAACTGTATTTTACATCATTTTATCAAGACTTAGACTCTTTTATGCAAAATGCCTTGATGAAGCAAAAATTTTGGTTTTGGGTACAACATTAGGCTCCGTCTGGTGACCATGTCGGATACCTACGGCATAGGAGAACCTAAGAATCTCAGTGTTTAAGTAGACCAGTGACTTTTAATTGGGCATTGGAGTCAGGACCTTTTTTTTCCTAATCACCTAAAACATTGGAGTTTCCTAAAAACCTAACCTAAAAATCACCTAAAACAAGACTACCTAAATCACCTAAAACACGACAAAACATCACAGAACAGGGAAACACAATACGACATAACGATAAAGCATTAAAAGTACTTACAAAATATTTACAATTTTACTCCTCCCCCGAAGGGTTGAAATGCTTAAGATACTGCCCGCTATAAGGAAGCGGGAAAAGCCTTCCATCCTGATGTGAGAGAATATAAGTGTTCTCTCCTGCAGATTCATGAATCTGGAAGGGCCCTAACCATAAGGAATCAAATTTTCCATGTATTCCTTTTGGCTCATGCTTTTTTTCCCACAAAAGGACTTGATCTCCGACTTCAAAGTCTCTGTGACGAGCCTTCTTATCAAAAATATTCTTCACTCTTTCCTGATGTTGAGTGATTTTATCAACAACCTCTGTCCTCTCTTCTTGAAGTTTCATCAGGAGAAACATCCGCTTCTGAATAGGATCATTAAATTCTTCATCCTCCACTGCAGATGCTAACTGTAAAGCAGACAACTCCAAGGTAATGGGCATAATAGCTTCTATACCATACAAAAGTATAAAAGGCGAGGTGCCAATAGATCTTTTAGGAGTTATACAATCAGCCCAAAGGGCGTCATATAACTTAGTATGCCAAGTTCGCTGATTTGACTCAACCAACTTACGTATAATTGTGACAATGTTCTTATTGGATGATTCGGCCTGTCCATTACCCTGAGGGTAATAATCTGACGAATGAGACAGTGTGATGCCGTGATCAAAACAAAAACTCAAAATCTCCTCTGATGAGAAGCAAGTTGCATTATCAGTCACAATTTTCCGAGGAACTCCAAAGCGAGAAATAATATTTTCCTTGAGAAAACTACAAACCACTTCGAACGAAGCTCGTTTAGTAGGAATCGCCTCAACCCATTTTGTAAAATAATCTGTCGCTGTAAAGACATACACATGCCCCTTGCTGGAACTAGGATTGATAGGACCTACGAAATCAATACCCCACTGCTGAAATGGAGCATCGATGACCACTGGCCTGAGTGGGAGAGATGCCAATTTCACTTTACCAGCAAACTGCTGACATAACTGACATTTGTACACCCAATCATATGCGTCACAGAACATAGTTGGCCAATAAAACTGTGCCCGTAGAATCTTGAATGCAGTTACCCTTGATGAAAAGTGTCCTCCGCATGCTTGATTATGAAAAGCTTCTAACAATCTCCATTGCTGGTCTCTACTGACGCATAATAGAAAAGTTCCGTCAAGGCCACGCTTGTACAGAACGTTGTTAATAAGCACGAAATTCTGTGCTTTCAATTTCAGTGTTCTTTTCTGCTGTTTGTCCATGTGACATGGACATTCTCCATACGCTGAATAATACCATAGAGGTGTGTACCATTCTTCTGCAGAATCAACTAATAGGACCAAAGGAAGGTCCTCTTCAACTTCTTGTTCTGAACCATTTCCACCATTGCTCTTGAATTTGCGATCTCCATCTTCCGCCAATAACCGACAAAGACCTTGCCCGCGAACAAGCTTGGTTGGTTTGATCTCTAGATCATATTCCTGAACTCTCGCGATCCAATTCCCTCTTTTTGTGCCCATCTCCTGCTAAGTAAGCACGCTTTTGACTGCTGGATCGGTGACATACACCGTTGTATGTGAATTCAAAAGATAAAATCTAAAATTCTTGACAGCTCTGACAACAGCATAAGCATTCTTCTCAATCTGGGAATAACGCATCTCAGCATCTTTAAAATTAGCACTCATAAAAGCAATAGGAGATTCTCCTTCCTCGCTGAGCTTCTGTGTCAGAATGGCATACAGTGAGTTCGGACGCGTAACAGTAAAGAATAAAATCCTTCTGAAAGTCAGACCGAACTAACACTGGTGCATTTGCAATAGCTTCTTTGATTTTGGTAAAGGCCTGTTTGCCTTCATTCGTCCACACAAAAGTAGACGTCTTCTTCATCATTGCTGAGATTTCCTTCATCAGCTCTGAGAAATCAGGTACGAACCTTCGGATAAAGTTAACTTTACCGAAAAAGGAGTGTACCTGCATTTTGCTTGTAGGGAGAGATAGGTTTCTAATTGAATCCACCCAATTCGGATCTATTCTGGTACCTTCTTTGGAAACGATATGACCAAGTAACTTTCCCTCCGTCACCGCAAAGATTGTCTTCTTCAGATTCAAAGATATTTTGTGATACCTGCATCTCTCGAAAACTTTCACAAGGTGTGAAAAGTGATCACTCCGTTTATCTGAAAAAACGGTTAAATCATCAAGATAGATGACTATGATCTTATTCCTAAGATCCCCAAACGCTAAATCCATGGCTCTTTGAAAAGTAGCACCAGCGTTGATAAGGCCGAAAGGCATCCTTTCATAAGCAAACGTTCCCCACGGTGTGGTGAATGCTGTCTTGATTTGATCCTCCTCAGCCACTGCAATTTGATTGTAGCCAGAAAAACCATCAAGAAGTGATAGCATTTCTGATCCAGTAAATGTCTGCAATGTATGCTCCATGATAGGTAAGGGATAATTGTCCTTTAAGGACGATTGATTCAAGTTCCTGAAATCAACGCAAATTCTGATTTCTCCATTCTTCTTGCGCACAGGAACGATATTCGACACCCAAGTGGAGTGATGAATAGGAAAAATTATTCTCGAGTCCACCATCTTCTGAATTTCCACATAGATAGTATCCTGAATTCGCGGATTATAATGTCTTTGTTTCTGCCTGAAAGGCTTAACTTCAGACTTCAACGGAATTGTGTGAGACAATTCAATGGGTGTGAAGACCTTTAAATCTTCATATGACCATGCAAAAACATCCTTGTATTGCTTAAACAAGGCGATAAACCTCTCAGTTTCTTCAGGAGTACAACATTTGCCCAAATTCACAAACTGAGGCTTGTCTTCAGTACCTATGTTGACTTGACTATATTCTGATGACGTATTCACCCTTGACCTCTTCTGATCTTGGATGTAATGATCATGCCTATCAAAAATATCCTCTAAGGATACAAAACCTCTAGGAATCTGATTTCCTTTCAACTGTATGATCCCAGATTCTATAACCTCAGATTCTTCAGTAATTGACTCTTTGTGAGGAATTGAACTCCCTTCAAAGAACAATTCTTTGTAGTTGTTTCCCATGACGAGAAATTCTTCAATATCTTCATCGTCACTGAAGACTTGCCAGTTGTCTGAATTATCAAGAACAACTGGTCTGTAGATTAGCTCAATAGCAAATGAATTCTGACGAAAATCAGAGTTAGGCATAAAAAGAGCGGCTGAAACTGCAAGAGCATCAGCTTTGCTATTGCTCATTCTTGAAATATATTTGATGTTAAATGCATCAAACCAGTTGATTGCATTCCATACCCTTTGCCTGTAGTTTTGGAGACGATTCTTTCTAACATGAAATTGCTCTCTGACCTGCTTAACGATCAGCTCTGCATCTCCTTCAACTTGAAGCAGCTTGATTCCCATATCCTTCGCGTTTTTGAGACCTAACAAAAGCGCCTCATATTCAACAGTATTATTAGTGCAATCGAATTGCAACCTATATGCAAAAGGATATAAACGACCTTCGGGAGAGATAATCACTACTCCCGCTCCGGAGCCTGAAGTCGAACAATTGCCATCAAATTGCATCGTCCACGTCTTCGATTCTTCATCTGACAATTCTGTGGAAAGTGCAAAATTCTGACAATCTTCTGTCACTTCGGACACCATAGCATATGTGCCTAGACCCGTGTCTTGATATAACACTTGAGCATGTGGGTCCTGGGACTTCACCACTGTGAACTTTGATTTTGTTTCAGGTTCCAGCTTAAAAGTACCTTTCTTCAATGGAATTGTCGCGAACGACCAATCCATCTGTATTTCTCCTCCAAGATCCTTGCAGAAACTTCTACTAAGCAACATCCCATAGCTGGTAGGAATATTAGCTACGAGGATGGTCATCATGATCTTTTTCTCTGGACACGACGCTAGCCTCACTTGCGCATCTTTGAGTTGACCGACTAACGGCACCGGTTTGGACTCAAGTGAATAACACTTTTGTTGAGTCGGGGTGCATGAAAGTCCCAACGCATTCATAATTTGTAAGGGCATAAGGTTGTCCGAAGCTCCACTGTCAATTATGCAATTGCTCAGCTTGAAACCTCCTATATATAAAGATATATAAAATGGCCTGGGCTTCTCTTCTGCAGGAACTGAGGATTGTAATAATGTCGGCTGAACGACATTCTTCTTTTTAAGAACATTCAAGATTCTATCCAGCTGCTCTGGATGATCTTGTAAATACTCCAGCTGAGATATCTGTACCTTTGTCTTCATCATGGAAGACATGATGTCAAAGCTTGCTGAAGACGTATCTAAAGCTGCTAGCAAGATGTTCTCTTGTGAAGGTTTAAGATTGGAAGTAGAAGCTACTTCCTTTGCTTTTGCATTCAAATTCCGCCTTTCCTCTTCCTCCTTCTGTGCTTTGAAATGCTGAGCACGTGTGAACACAGGTGAGGTGATATTCTCGTGATTCACTGCGAGAGAAAAATGACGGGATTCTTCTTCATTAACGGGTTCTCGATCAAAGTATCCCGTTGCGGAGTTGCCATCAAACTCTTCCGTCTGTGTAGAGAGGACGTTTGAACTGGAAGGTAAGAAGTCTGAACTAGGAGCAGAATCGGCAAATCCCACGAGCTGATTCATTCTTTGATTTTCCGGACAGGTAGCCCCGGTATGCTCTACTGAATCATGGAATGTGCAAAAGACCGTAGCCTTTTCAGCTTCATTATTTTGTCTCGGTTGTCCTTGCGGAAACTTAGACTTGAAATTATTATACGGCTGAAAGTTATTCCTTCTCGGCCGGTACGCTTGTTGTGGTTGAAAAGGTGGTGGTGTGGGAAATGCTGGTTTTCCTTGAGGTGGTGATTGTCTCTTCAGTATTGTCACCTCATTTGCTACCGTCTATAACAATGGATTGGCCGACGCTTGCATGAGTGGCTTGATCGAATCATCTTTCATCTTGCCGCTTGTAATCATGTTATCTTCAAGCTTTATAGCTTCCTCTTGAAGGTGTTGTAGATCATCTTCTTCGCTTATCTTCAGGAAAAAGGCAATTTCTAACGGCAGCGCGTTGATGAAAGAACTCATCAAAATCTCATTAGATGGATTCAAAGTGTGAGAAAGACGTGTAACAAGGCGATTAAACCTTGCCACGAATTCCCTCATCGGTTCATGCTTTTCCATCTTTGAATTTGAGAGTTGTGCAAATAATCTATGACTATCCTCGGCAGGCTTGAATCTTGCCCAAAACTTCTCGCTCATGACGGCCCAACTGGTGATAATTCCTGGTTCAAGATTATTGAACCAGTCTGCTGCGTTGTTCTCAAGAGTTTCCACGAAAAGACGAACGGCGATGTCCTCATGCGCAACATGCAAAACGGAACAAGCCGCCGTGAATGCTGATAGATGTTCATCTGGATGTTTAGAACCATCGCCATGAAATCTCGGGAAAAACTTGCGTGAACCCTTGGGTAGTTCATGATGTCCTCGTAGAGCCAACGGTCCAATATTGTCGCCCCAAGGCAAGGGGGCTGGACGTCTTGCATTTCTTCCATTACGATTGTTGTGATTATTGTGATCATCATTGTTACGATCACCATTGTTACGATCACCCATCTCTGCAATTGGAATGGGTATCTCTTCTTCAAAAATTTCTGATTCAGTAAACTGATCAAGAGCTTCCTGGAAAATAGGATCTGGCTGAATGGGAGGATTACCTCTCCTTCTTCTAATGTAAACTCGGTACACCAAGATGCTTAATTCCATGCGGGAGGTGACAAAACTGGTCTACCTGCTGCAAGATCTGCTTTCTCTTCTTTATCCAGAGTTGTAGCCGCATTTCTCCACTGAGTGGTCGATGTATGATTTTCAAAAATAAACGTGCGCCAGCTACTGATAATATCTGACTGTTATGCTTCGATGAAGACTAAATTCGGCTGTATAACAGGTGGAATTAGTGCTGGTTGTTGAACTAGAGCAGTAGGATACCGGATAGTCATAACCGTGACATGAAGTTTTCGAGGCCTCGTGCCCCACGATGGGCGCCAGAAAATTGTTGGCGTAACAACTAGCACCTCTGGAGTAAGAGTTGGTACAGACAGCTATGCACACTACGCAATGAGTGCTCTTCAAATTAGGAGGGGAAGCTCCCTTGTTGTGCTTGACAAAAGTGCTTGCAAAGGAAAATAAACTAAACTATATCCTGTCTTTTTGTTTCAGCTGTAGAGGTACAAGGCTTTCTCGAAAACTATATATGTTGCAGCTGAGTATTTTCTGGTTTTGCAGACTACTAACTACAACTATGCCAATTAATTAAAATCTATCTAGTTTCCTCAAGAAAACAGAGCATGAGAAAACGGAGCAAGGTTTGACTATCAGACGATAAACGAGTATAGATTCTCAACTTGAAGGCAAGATGGCACATCTATCAGCTCAATCTAAACACGTTTATTGGTAACAACATCACACGATAAACTGAATACGGATTCTAAACTTGAAGGCAAGGTGGCACAACTATCAGCTCAATACGAACAAGTTTATTCTTCACAACAACACACGATAACCAAGCGCAGATTCTCTACTTGAAGGCAAGGTGGCACAACTATCAGCTCAATCTAAACACGTTTTTGGTAACAACATCACAAGATAAACTGAATACGGATTCTCAACTTGAAGGAAAGGTGGCACAACTATCAGCTCAATCCGAACAAGTTTATTGTTCACAACAACACACGATAACCAAGCGCAGATTCTCTACTTGAAGGCACGGTGGCACAACTATCATCTCAATCTGAACAAGCTTATTGAACACAAATTTTTTTTTATCTAACTAAGGAAAGAATCCACCATTATAATTGCATGAAACCCTATGTGGCATAACAATTCATCATAATAGTAAAAACGCATGAACAGATACAAAAAGAGCAATATTGAGGGCAAGGTAGGCACAAAATATATTTCTCTCTCATGCAAAAGTTATATACAAATGAGCAAAAGCTCTTATTTATAGACATTGAAAGGTGTAGGGAACCCTAAAATCACCTTGAGTCAACTACAGTCTTGCAATGCATGCAAGATTTATTGCTAAGCCCTAATAAAGTAAACTATACAGTTAACTGGAAAACTACCATCAGTTAACCGAAACATCTAATCTAAAAATGGACAATTGTGCAAGCATGCACATCCTTATTGAAAGCGAGTTAACTGGAAGACTACCATTAGTTAACGAAAACCCTAAATGAAACTCCAAGTGTGTAAAGCTAATCTCAGAATAGATGTGCATGAGATGAGACAGCGAGTTAACTTGAGAAGGTAACACCAAGTTTAACTCCTGTGTGTAATGTCTATCCTGAGAGGTGGGAACTGAAGTCTACTGGACGTGATCTCGAGCAACCAATCCCTCAATGAGATCGTTAACTGAATCACTGTCTGGAGCTCTGATACTTTGTCGAAGAATGCTATGCCTCCGCATCATGTCTTCACCAGCTATGATCTGGGACTGAAGTTCACCCCTACTCCTGGTTGCTTCATCGAACAACGCTGACAAGACTATAAGCTAATTAATCTTACAACCAATGGTCTCCCCACTGAAAATAGCATGAATGAGTGCCTGGAGCTCTAATTGAACATCAATAAGCTCAACATAGGCACCACCCTCAATCTGATATCGACACGGTAAGCGAGATACTAAAGTCCTCACAAACCGGAGTGCACTAGTGACGTGCTCTCTACTCTCACCCAATTCTGACGCCATAGTCTCCTCTATCTTTTCCTTGAAAACCAATTGTGTTTTCCAAGAGTAGATAGCTTCTCTATCCTCTGCATCTGTGACTAATTCATATGCCATACTTAGGTGAGCAATCATAATCTCATCCCGGGGTCTGTTAATTGCCATTTCTGGCTCCTCATCTTGAAGACGAAGACGGAGTTCTCGTGCATTGTACCGTAACTGGTATAACTCTGTGAGCATAGAACGGCCTCTGGCAACGAACTCCTCTTCCCACTCATCCAAACGCTTGCCATATGCAACTAGATGATCAAGTTGTTCTTGTTCTGCTGGAGGCTCAAGCATCGGTGAGAGTGTGGTAATGGCATCTGTCTTGTGAACAAGACCAGAAATGTATTGACGAAGTTGTCTTATTTCAGCCTTGAGGGCTGCCTTATCTTCTCCGTCCTTTAGTATTCTATCTCTAGCACTGTCTGTAGCAACCTGTAGTAGATCAACTTGAGTCTGGCGTGTGCTACGACCAAGGTTGACTGTGATAACCTCGAAGTCCTGAGATTCCAACTCAGCCAAGCTCTTCCCTTGTGGAGGTACAGCAGTCTCGACTATGATCTCCATGTCAGTATTCCTCTCCACGTGGACCATATTCTTGACCCTCTTGTCTGGCGCATCCTGATAAATCTCATCAAAATCAGAATGATTAAGAACATAGGATGGCTGCCTCCTCTTCCTTCCAAGCCGAGTTTCGATCCAAGATTGATCTCGGCTAATACTACTGGAAGGATTTGTACTAGCAACAGGAGGTTGCGATGAAAGTGAATGTGTAGAGGACCCACTGCGAGGTGGAGAGTCTAAATCCAATTCAATGTGAATTGGGACTGGTGACTGCTCTGGAACCGGTGTAGGAACTTGAGGCTGAACCTCGCACTGGGGACTCTGAATCGCCTCTGAACTGGCCTCTGGATAGGCTGCCCATCGTGCTCGGTGAGAACAACAAGCCTTGCCTTTTGAATTGTTTGGCGCTTGACCTTTCTTAGGAGGGTTACTTTTCTTTTGTTTGGGTTTTGATGAGGAAGGTAGCGAAAGATTCACCACTACTAGCGGCTCTACTCTGGGCACACTTACCCTCCTTGTCTTCTTACTGTCGAGGTAAAGTATACTGTTTTGAATAACTCTACTTGACCTCTCCTTCACTGTTGCGTACTCCTTGGCGTACCAATCAACTGCTGGCAACGGTTGTGTATCAACCTGTTCTCTGAAAAACTGAGGAAGGACTTCTCCCTCATCATCTGATAAACCTCCCACATCTTCTGATAAGAAAACAGAAATCTGTGAGAGAGAGAAACGGCCATAGCTGGGTCTGCGAACCTCGAAGTCATCTGCGCAGTTTGCCCAGTAATCCTCCATAGAAGGCTCATGAAATATGCTTCCAGCAAGACGAGTTGTATAATGACCTAAAAGATCATAGGCACGTGCTTCAACAAGATACAAGAGATGATATTTCTCGAGCTCTTGCCCAGCAACTTTGGCATCAAACACCGTCTTGCACTAATACATTCCAAATTGAAGAGGAAAGTTGATAGATGGTCTGTGCCTATGGCGTAAAAGACGATGAACATCATGCATCTGTCTCAGAAACTCCATACAGATTGTCTTATCCAAGGGATAACGTGGAAGCATAGCTGGATTTCCTGTAAATCCGTATACTCGGATGTAGGTATATGTCAGGAACTGAATAAACCAATCTTCCCAACTATCCATCGCTGCCCTAGCAACTGCCGAGATACGAATGTGCAACTCCCGGTCTAAATTTCTCACTGTATAAGTCAGAAAAGCCTCATGAACACGCTTGAAATGACGTTCAACCTTACTGAACTCAAGCTGATCATAATACTGATAGACTTTCTGAACACTGAGAATGCCCACGGTGTTTAGTCCTCGTTACTGACCTTGATAAGCGATCAAGTACACAAGATATGAACACATGTGAAACTCATGAGCAACTAGAAAACCGGTGATCTGCTTGTGGATAATATCGTTGATGAAGGATGCCCAGTCAGAATGTTCTTGCCCGGATATGATGCAACCAATAATGTAATACATTGAAGGCTGGAAAACATTCGCATGTGCTTGACCTGAGACACGATTCAGGAGTGTAATTAGAATCGCGTATTCATCCTTGTACTCACCACGACCCACATTGTTTGGCAATCTGTTCTTTGCTTGCTTTAACCATCTTTCTGCCATCTTTTTCTGACATTTGTCCATATCAGCATTGAATGCCTGCTCACACTGCTCCATAGAAATAACAAGACTGTTCGAGTGTTGAGGTATACTGAAACTTCTTTCGATGTCCTCAGGCTTGAGACTGCAAATAACCCGTCCATCAACTGACACTATCTCACGAGTAGTAGAGTTGTAATGCTTAATACAAGACATTACGAACTAAACACAATGAATGGAGATAGGAATGGAAGCGGCCTCCAATAACCCGGACTGCTGAATGTTCTGAATAATCGAACTTCTGATCTTGATTGGATCTAAGACTGCTTCTGACAGCACTTTGTGAAGATCCGTCTCAACTGTCCCGAGGAAGTCGTGAGTAAGGATTGATTTGGTCCTGTATTCGAGCTAAGTGGACTGCATTCTGGAAAACTCGCTTGTTGACTGTGAACTTGACTATGTTCTGACAAGATTTCTGGAGAGCTAAAAATAGCCTTTCGAAGAGTTATTTTCGGCGAAAAATTTGAAATATGGGTTTTGTCCAGAAAAAGATTCTAAGACAACCCAGAACGTCAAATTTTTGAAAATCTAACTTCTACTCGATCATGCAAAGACTTTTCAGTTGAAAAAATTAGTAACTCAAGAACGAATGTTCTGAAGTTAAAAATTCCTGAAAAATCAAACGCACAATTTTAATTCGAGGAAGTTACATAGAAATGATCTAGACGTTTAGACTTGTCGAATTTGCCAATTTCAGGAACATGCGAATTGGAATTTGAGAGAAATCTGAGAACCAAGGAGGAAAAAGACGTTTTTTGTATGTTCTTCTTTAGTGAAAATCGCCCTTGAATTCTTCAAATTGCTGATAAATATGAACTTTTAACCTGCAAAAAGATATGTTAGATAAAATCGCCTTTGGTAATTGATGAGGAATTCGCCTTTGATGTGAAAAATCACCTTTGATATGAAGAATTGCGAATTTCCTTTGAAGACTTGCGCCTTTGTTCTTGAAGAAATACGAACTTTACTCTTGAGAAATTATGAATTTCTATTGAACTCTAAGAATTCGCCTTTGCAAACTGAAGAATTGAATTTACTTTGAAAAATACGAATTTCTCTTAAGATATGAATTTCTTCTTAAGAAATACGAATTTCTCAAAGCTTGGTGAATAATAAATGAGGGTGCCATGTTTAAATAAGAGAAAATTCGCACCAATTAGTGAACTGCAAGATTTAAAACCCTGACTGAAATAAATGCCTTCTGATTGGACCCTTTGCAGTTTCACTGCCACTGACTCGAAGTCCGAAAATAAATAATAATAAATTAATATTCATCATGCAATTTGAAATCTTAGCATAAAGAGGGCGCCAGCTTTAGAAAATCGCCATTTAATGCCAAATATGCAGAATAAATATTAAATATTATTCAACTTCAGTTGACAAACCAGATGAAGCTTTAGGCTTCACCGTTAGACTTCACCGATTCCGAAAAGTCATCATTTGAGCTCATAGGCGTCCATTTGCTCAAGATATTACACTTTTTATTAACTTCCTACTTTATAGCTGAGTACAAAGTTACTATTGGCCATCTTCAACACTGAATCCTGAGTGACTGGATGATGCTGAGACTGAACTGAGATATTCATCACGAAGCCCGCTGAGCAAAGAAGAAATGTCTGCTGGGAGTCGTCACTGCAAAATCCATCATTTAACACCCCAAAAAATTAGGCGCCCTTGATTAAATTCATTTACAGGTACCAGACTTAAAACCATTTCTCCAAACTGCCATCTGACACTTCAAACAGCTGCTGACGGCAAATGGTGAACCCTGCTGACAGGAAACCAAGTTCACTGCATGCCTGGAGACATTCTGCACCCAACGACTGTACACACGATGTCTGAAAAGCGCATTAAAGTCCTCAAAAGTAAAAGCGCCCCTGGCCTTCAGTTGCACTGGCAGCGTTTTGACGAAAGTTGAACTTTCATCCAAATACCCTACTTTGTCCTTCAATATTGAGAGCTAGGATGCCCCGATTCGAGCCACGTTATTTTTAACGGACAACCAGAAGAATTGACAAGAGAAGTCTCTAGAGGCGACAAAGCAAGAAAACTGCTTCTAAGACCTCAAGTAGAAGGGCGCCCATCCCAAGATGGAATAAACGACCCACACTTAGCCATTTTGTGAGTTGTCTTCACTTTTCAGCATTTAGCCAAAGACCTCGCACGTACGAGCGACTGCCAAATCCTGAAGGCTGATGGCTGGGCTCATTGGATAGATAAAGTAATTACGCTTGAATCCCGTGAAGACTTCGAAAGCGAATGACCTCATCTGACAGACCTAAAGGCTAGGCGCCTCTGGCCTACAGAAATACAATGAAAATGATATGCCAGTCCACCCGTGAAATTACGTGCTTGGCAGAAACTCTGCCACGATCGCCCGGAATGTCGGATCGACAGGCAACTTGGTGCAACGTGAAGCTGGACTAGCGTAGTACTGATGTCAGGAAGACCTCGTCAGCAAATTTGACCATTTCAAGGGTCATTTTAACCAGCGCCCCTGAGCTATAGTTGCACTGGAAATGCAATGAAGAAGCTCAAAGACGTGAAAACTCCATTATAAGCTCATCTTTAGATGTCGGCTGCCGGAGCTCTAGGACTCAGATGACTGCGTTTGATAGTTCGTTGGACGAGCAGACTAATCGTGAAGAGATTGACTGCATCAGTTATTAGAAAAACCAAAATCCAAACCTCCTTTAAGAAGGGTGCCCTCAAGCTACAGGCGCGCTTTTTTCTGGAAAAAGACAAGTTTCTTCCATGTGAAACTTTGGAATCTTCAACTTCTGTCGCCAGTTGCCGGAGTTACGGGTCTCGGATAGCCTCGTTGGATAGCTCATCGGATAGCCAGACCAATTCTGAAGAGTTTAACTGTATTTATGAGCACTTTCAACAAGATCTTGACCTTCAAAGAGAAGGGCGCCCCTGGGCTACAGTTGCGCTTTCTTGCTTTTCTCTGAGAAATCCTCATGATTTAATCACTAAAAACTCCATCTTGACCACTGAAATGATCATGTGCAACGTGAAATGCTATTGCGAAACACTCCTCTATCATGAAATGCTCCGTTCTGAGTCTCTGATTCAGGTTTTGATCAATGAAACTGCCTTTGACTGACAAACTACTGACAAAAACTCCATGCTTGATATTGCCCAAAAACTGTATTTTACATTATTTTATCAAGACTTAGACTCTTTTATGCAAAATGCCTTGATGAAGCAAAAATTTTGGTTTTGGGTACAACAATTAATAAATTGATGAATAAGTTAAAATGGGAGTAATTAAATATGTCAAAAGGCTGCGATTTGTAAATGAGGAGTCTTGTTTGTTTGAAGGGTTATCACCTTTCAAAAAAAGGTGTCTCTACTCTTGGAGACATAAAGGATATAAAATGAAATAAGAGAAAAACAAAAAGATATATCAATTAGACACATACAGATCTGCATAGAAAGAAACTGAATAGAAGTTAATACAGGTATAGAAGAGAAGTTCATGCAGATATTGAAGGGGTATATGTAGATTTAAGAAGGGAGATATATGAAGAATAAAAGGAGGAGGAAGCAAGTGAATAGAACAATGAAGATTATTTGAATTTGAACCGATGTATAGAAGAATTATAATGGAGGATTTATGAGCAGACTTATGAGAGTTTTTTAACATACTTAGGGATGCATAATAAGCAGATTTATGAAGGGGAAAACATACAGATTTGAAGGGATTTATAAGTGGATAATGAAATATCGTTTATAAGAAAGATTGAATGAAGAAGATATGAGTATGGGAGAATGAATAGAACATATATGAAGGCCATTCAATGTTGAAAAGATAAGAAGAGTATAAGGTGAGAACATTCAAGCATACAAATATATTTATGTTATGGTATATGGGAAGAAGGGAATTATGGAATGAATAAATGAAAGAGAATAAAATAAGATACATTTAGAGATCCTTCAAGGAAGATAAATTCAAGAGGAAGAGTGGTATCAAATAGGAGATCTAATTGTCCATCATCCGTTGAATAAGCAACATTGAAGGTGGAAGAAGTGAGAGCTGTGGGTAAGACAAATAGATAAATCAGATATACACTAGCAACTTTGTATGAAGAGAAATGTATAGACAAGGCAGACTTGTGAGTAAGATATATATATATGATCAAGGTAGACTTATGAGAAAGGTATATACATTTAAGGCAGATTTGTATGAAGAAACTTTAGAAGAAATGCTATCAATTGATAGAAGGTAGATTTGAAAAGGAATACATAATTAAAGAAACAACAACTTGGGCATCGATGGATTGGAAGAGGGGAATAACCCACGGATTTTATGAAGGGAAAAGTATAATCAGATCAGAATCAAGCAATAAGGACCTAAGAGGACAAGATTTAAGGTTGTCCCAAACAGGGGACATGACAGTGGTATCAAGGCATCTTTCTTGCCATCCTGTGCTTGCTTGAGCTACTTGCTTACATGCTTGAGCTGGATGCCTACTTGCTCAAGCTAGTTGCTTGCTTGCTTGAGCTACTTGCTTACATGCTTAAGCTGGTTGCCTACTTGCTTGAGCTGGTTGCTTGTATGCTTGAGCTACTTGCTTGTCTACTTAAGCTACTTGCCTACTTGCTTGAGCTTATTACTTGTATGCTTGAGTTGGTTGCTTCCGTGCTTGAGCTAATTGTTTGCATTCTTGAGTTGCCTACCTGTCTACTTGAGCTAGTTGCATACTTGTTGGAGCTACTTGCTTGCATGCTTGAGCTACTTGCTTGTCTACTTGAGCTACTTGCCTATGTGCTTGAGTTGCTTGTTGCCTACTTGAGCTATTTGCTTGTGTGCTTGAGCTACCTGAGTTACCTCCTCTAGATGATGAAGGACAACTTATCTTAAGAGCCAGAATTTATCCTAGACACCGGAGAAAGGAAATTGAGGAATAGGATCATTACCGAGTCTCTAATCAAATGGAAGGGACTCCCTAAGAAGATGCCACATGGGAAAAGGAAGAAACTATTAAGGCATTTAAAGATAAACAAAATTCAGGAAGGGAAAACCATAAAGGCCCTTGACTAGAACAAGAAATAGAATTTTCAATATAAGTCATATTACATTACATCGAAGAATGCATATAAGAATTAAGGATGGATACAACCAAAATAGGGTGTCCATAAGGCCTGAGAAGTGAAAAGGTCGCTTCCGGGATTTTAAGGTTGGGTACTCTTAAGAAAAAAGGGTATGTAGAAGGCCTGGTAAGAGATGTCACAATCTTTTCCCGGGATTATAAGGATGGATACACTTAAGAGTAAGGTATCCAAAAGGCCTGGAAAGAGGTGTGACAACCTTTTCCTAGGATTATAAGGCTGGATAGACTTAGCAAAAGGTATCCAGAAGGCCTGGAAGGAGATTAAGGGTAACAAGGTTACGATCTTCTTCCAAGATTGTAAGGCTGGGTATAATTAAAAGTAAGTTATCCAGAAGGCTTGGGTAGAGATGTTACAGTCTTTCCCTAAGATTATAAGGCTGGGTATACTTAAAAGTAAGTTATCTAGAAGGCTTGGGTAGAGATGTTACAGTCTTTCCCCAAGATTATAAGGTTGGGTATACTTAAAAGTAAGTTATTTAGAAGGCTTGGGAAGAGATGTTATAATATTTCCCCAAGATTACAAGGCTGGATATATTTAGTAATGAGGTATCTAGAAGGCCTAGAAAGAGATTAAATGTAACAAGATGTTACAATCTTTTTCCAGGATGAAGACAATTGCATGGGCCAAGAACATCAAGAGATTAAGGAAAGAGTTATAAGTTGCTGGAGGACAAGCAAAGACAAGCGGGGAGACTTGTGGTGTCCCCATCACAAAGATAAGTATATATTTCATACATTTATGTTTTTAATGGATATACAATAACATGTTTTACGCATTCAAATAGAGTAATCATTAGAGAACATTCTCATTTAAATTATATATATAAACATGACTAAATTGTGTGTTGTTAATGATAGATTAGAAGAAGAGTTCTTAGAAGGAACTAAGATGTTTTTGCTTGAGGACAAGCAAATTTGGGAGGGGAGGACTGTCATGTCCCCGAAATTAGAACACCCGGAGATAAGATAAGTGAAAACAAATAACACAATACATAATAAGATTATAAAAGGAAATATTATCGTTCTAGTATTTTTATAATTACAATTATCATGAGATAATATTGTAATTATAAATATATAAATATTAACAATTTAAATGATAATAAAATAAATATTAAAGGTACAAGAATATAAAACACTATTATAATTAATATTATAATTATAATATACAATATTATAAATATAAATATTGACAAAATTAAATAATAAAATGAATTTGTAAAATAAGGAGCATATGATTTATATATATATATATATATATATAACTATAAAATATAAACTAAAATTATAAATATTATGACCATTATAATATTAAATACTTTAATCATTGTAATAAATACTAAAGATATCTATATTCAAGATAAAGCAATAAAATAATATAAAAGAAGATTAAAATAAAATCAAAGTTTAAAGGCAGCAGATCATAACAAATATTACCATTTAGAAAAGCAGCGCTTATGTCATTTAAATGGATGTTTAAGGGGAAGCATTAATAAATTGATGAATAAGTTAAAATGGGAGTAATTAAATATGTCAAAAGGCTGCAATTAGTAAATGAGGAGTCTTGTTTGTTTGAAGGGTTATCACCTTTCAAAAAAGGTGTCTCTACTCTTGGAGACATAAAGGATATAAAATGAAATAAGAGAAAAACAAAAAGATATATCAATTAGACACATACAGATCTGTATAGAAAGAAACTGAATAGAAGTTAATACAGATATAGAAGGGAAGTTCATGCAGATATTGAAGGGGTATATGCAGATTTAAGAAGGGAGATATATGAAGAATAAAAGGAGAAGGAAGCAAGTGAATAGAACAATGAAGATTATTTGAATTTGAACCGATGTATAGAAGAATTATAATGGAGGATTTATGAGCAGACTTGTGAGAGTTTTTGAACATACTTAGGGATGCATAATAAGAAGATTTATGAAGGGGAAAACATACAGATATGAAGGGATTTATAAGTGGATAATGAAATATCGTTTATAAGAAAGATTGAATGAAGAAGATATGAGTATGGAAGAATGAATAGAACATATGTGAAGACCATTCGATGTTGAAAAGATAGGAAGAGTATAAGATGAGAACATTCAAGCATACAAATATATTTATGTTATGGTATATGGGAAGAGGGGAATTATGGAATGAATAAATGAGAGAGAATAAAATAAGATACATATAGAGATCCTTCAAGGAAGATAAATCCAAGAGGAAGAGTGGTATCAAATAGGAGATCTAATTGTCCATCATTTGTTGAATAAGCAACATTGAAGGCGGAAGAAGTGAGAGAAATGGGTAAGACAAATAGATAAATCAAATATACACTAGCAACTTTGTATGAAGAGAAATTTATAGACAAGGCAGACTTGTGAATAAGATATATATATGATCAAGGTAGACTTATGAGAAAGGTATGTACATTTAAGGCAGATTTGTATGAAGAAATTTTAGAAGAAATGTTATCCATTGATAGAAGGCAGATTTGAAAAGGAATAAGGACCTAAGAGGACAAGATTTAGGGTTGTCTCGAACAGGGGACATTACAATTTAGCCACCCCCGATTCTTTCTTAGCAAATATTAATCAATTCAGTCCACCTTCACTGTGGCTTTAATCACACCTGACCACATTACAATGGAAAGAGAGCGATAGTAATTTTAAGAGAAAGGGAATTAATTAAAATTCCAAATCGCTAACCATTGCTCAATTAATCACTCGACTCCAAGAATTACGTTATCTTCAATAATCTCAAACGTTGACTTCCAAGACTCTTCTAAAGATGACACCAACCTTCCAATCCTTTGACATACAACTGCTCACAAGTTCCTTCATGAAGAGGCATGTAATCTTCTTTTAAAGAACACGTGCCTTTACTTATTCCCGACTCATAGTATTTGAAATGCTAGTGGTTACCAAAGTATTCGAATCACATCCTTTCAAAATTGAACCCGAAATTTGAAACCATTCTTCATTCGTGTGAACGGCTCCCTAAATCGATGTTTTCAAACCATTAAAATGCCACCTCAATTTTCTAACTGGTCGCAATTATGAAACTCCCCGTATCTCCAATAATCGTCTTCTTGAAGAAATATACGACAACTCTTTATTATTTGATAACTCCTTGAATATCTCTAATCTTGAGAAATAACATCATACGAGAAGCAGCTCTCGATAGATACCATCTAATTCAATATCCTTCATTGCGGCTCCATCTTAACCACGATGAGTCTTTGTTGGTGCCACTGATTCCTACGTATTCAATAAAGCTCTGTTGCAATTCAACGTTTCTTTCAATTTTTACAAGCTCTAGGAATTTTATGTGGCAAAGCTCCCTCCATTAGCCGTGTCATCATAAAGGAATTTCATTCTCCATCTGTATTGAGAATGGCGCGATAGCTTCAAACAACAACCTCCTCTCCTGTGAATTGGCAGTATCAAGAAAGGCTCGTTTAGAATTTTTGAATGAAGTGGCAGCTAGTAAACCATTTTACAAGTTCATTCATAATCTCGGCTCCTCCATGAAAGCATACAATATTCTCTGAAAATTAATATTCTCCAAAAATTCGCATCTCAAATAGAAGCCTCCAATATCGATAATTAGCAATAGATTTCTTAAAATCCCACAACTCAATCATTTACTCATTTTCCTTTATTCAATTATATTCATGCTTTGACTCCCCTGAAAAACATAATATTTGAATAATAACCAAACTGAATATTGTTAATTTTAGCCCAGAATCGAATATAAGCAGCAATACAAAAATAATGAACACAATAACACAACAAATGCCCTGGGAAAACCCTCCTTCTTGAGGGAGAAAAACCCAGCAACAATATATCACTTATATATTGAATGAATGAACAGCAATTCGCTTACAACATGGCCAAACACAAGGTCGATAATGAGGCCAAACACAAGGCCAATCTGCAAATAAAGCTTCTCTCTTAGAAGCAAATAAATGATAGATATGATATCTCCTTTGAATCAAACTCCTTGAAGCAAATACTCAATCTGCTGTAGATGCAAATTCCTTCTATGGTCTGAACTTGACTTGAATTGAATTGATAATGAAATGAATGAGAGTCGCCTTGTATATATACAAGTTGTGGTGTCTTTTCATAAGAGGTCGGCTTGATTACCAACCAAGGCGTCACTTCACAAAGGTCGGCCTTATTAGAAATAAAATAAGATAAACATTAAGTCATCTCTTTTGCAAATATATTTGAATTTTATTTAATATTTATTTTCCTCCAGAAAATCATGGGAGAAAGAACTCCCGCTGCTACACATCAACACTCCCTCTTAGCTAGGGAGGTATCTTTCTCAATATCCATGTCATGGAGTCTCTCAACATGATATCCACAATGGCTGCACCCATTTGTGGAAAGGGATTCATCACGGAGTCACTCAACGTGGTATTGTCATCGAGTCACTCAACATGACGTCCACCATGGCTACTCCGATGTGTGGAAAGAAACATGTGTACAAATGCCCATTACGGAGTCACTCAACGTGATGTTGTTATGGAGTCTCTCAACATGACGTCCACCATGGCTACTCCCAGAGGGTGGATAATCACAAGTCAACTGAATAGCTTTCCTCAGTACCATATCTCTGATGTAATGGTATTTGATCTCAACATGTTTTATTTTGTTATGAAATACTAGATTGACAAATAGCTTCACACAGCTTTGATTGTCACAATGAATAACAGTCGGCTCCAATGATTGTCCAAACAATCTTGCAAGGAGCTTCCGAAGCCACATTCTTCTCAAGCTGCTACACATGCTGCAATATATTCGGCCTCTGCAGTGCTTAATGCCACTGAAGACTGCTTCCTGCTACACCAAGAACTCATCGTAGACCCCAAGCTAAAGCAACATCTAGAGGTGCTCTTCCGATCAACTACACTCCCGGCCCAATCAAAATCAGAATAGCCTTGCAGCTTTAGGTCTACACTGGAAGTATAGCTCAAGCCATATCCAACTGTGCCACACAAGTATCCCAAGATATGCTTAGCTGCAAGTAGATGAATTTTTCTTGGTTCACACATGAACTGACTGAGGGCACTCACTGCATAGCAAATTTTTGGTCTAGTATTGACTAGATACATCAACAATCCAATCAATTGCCTGTACATGGTAGGGTCTACTAGATCTGAATTAGCTGCAAACTCACTTAACTTCTTCAAATTTGTTTCCATTGGTGTAGACATAGATTTGCAATCCATCATCCCAAATCTCTTCAAGATGTCTATGGTATATTTCCCTTGACTCAGAATAATCTCATTGTGTCTCTACCACACTTCCAATCCTAGAAAGTAATGCATAAAACCTAGATCCTTCATCTCAAATTCAGAAGCTAACTCCTTGCATTTGACAATGAGATATTCTGCTCCAGTAAGAAATAAATCATCAACATAAAGAACCAAGATTAAATATTTGAATCTGCATCATTCTTGGAGAATCCCAAGCTCATCAAGTATCGATCAATCCTCTCATACCAAGCACGAGGAGCCTGCTTAAGGCTATACAAGGCCTTCTTCAATCTACAAACATGAGACTCCTTCCCATGAATCACAAAGCCATCAGTTTGCTCAATGTATACTTCTTCAATTACACCATTAAGGAATGTTGTCTTCATGTCCATCTGATGTTGCTTTCATCCCTTAGCTGCTGCAATAGCAATAATAGTCCCGATTGATGTATAATGAGCAACTGGAGCAAATGTCTCCTCATAATCTATTCCCTCTTTCTAAGAGAATCCTCTAGCCACAAATATTGCTTTGTACTTCTCAATGCTTCCATCAGCAACATGCTTGATCTTGAAAAGCCATTTGGAAGACACAACTGATTTTCCTTCAGGTCTCAGTACAATGTCCCAAACATCATTCTTGATAATAGATTAATATTATTCAACCATAGCATCTTTCCATACTTGCTGACTTGATGCTTCCTCAACATTGGAAGGCTCAGACTCAATGATATGACTCATTAATGCTACATAGCCTGGAAACTTTTGTGGTCTTTTGCTTTCTCTGAATGTGCCTCTAGGAGCTGCAAACTTTTCTGCCTCTTGCATAGTTTTCCTAGCCCATAGAGGTCTCTTTCAACCTATGACAATATCTCTTGGCCCATTAGTTGGTTCCAAAGGCTCAACTGGATCAATATCCTCTTCTAGTTCAGTAGACTCCCTCTGAATCTCAGGAGTATGATCAACGTCCATGTCCTGAGGAGTCTCTTGGTCTTCATTATCTATCTCCATGTAAGAGTCTTTAGATCTTTTGAATGCAACATCTTCTTCAAAAGAGGCATCCTTGTTGATCTCAATTTGTTTCTGTCCTGGAATGTAAATCCTGTAGGATTTTGAAGATTCATTGTAATCCCCAAATATTCCTTTCTTTCCAGATGGTTCTAACTTAGATCTTTTATCTTTAGGCACGTGAATATAAACAGGACAACCAAATATTCTCAAATGACTAACATTAAGCTTCACACCTGTGAAGGCTTTTTCAGGAGTCATATTTTCCAAAATTCGATGAGGGCTCCGATTCTGAACATACACTGCAGTACTAGATGCTTTTTCCCCAAGGAAGGTTTGTAAGTCTTGATCATGGATCATAGATTTGGCTGCCTCAACTATGGATCTATTCTTCCTTTCTGCAACTCCGTTTTGCTGAGGATTGTAAGAAACACAAAACTCCCTCTTAATCCCTGCCTCAATACAGAAATTACGGAAGCCTCCAAAAGTGTATTCTCCTCCATTATCAGATCTCAGAACGTTGATCCTCTTTCCGGACAAATTTTCTACTTGAGCCTTAAATTCTTTGAATTTCTCAAGTACTTCTTCAGACTCCTTAGACTTCAAAATATAAATCCAAGTCTTTCTAGAATAGTCGTCAATGAAAATCACATAATACCAAAAACCACTCAAGGATGCCACAGACATTAGACCACACAAATCAGAATGAACAAGATCTAGAATACATTTTGATCTACTTTCACTACTATGAAAAGGACCTGTTGTGACCTTTTTCACACATCGCCCCATTCAAGATGGGGACCCCTAATTTTTGCTCCATTCTGGTCTTTTTGGCTTTGGTTTTTGGTCTCTCTCTCCGTCTGTCTCTGTTCTATGGTCTACTTCCCGGGATTCCTCTGCCGTTGAGCTTAAAATGCAAAAATTCTGGCCAAGTCTGAAAATTAGGGTTTTGTCTTCCTGGTCAGTACAGGGGTCGAATAAAGTGAATAACTTGAAAATTGAGCTTAACATTGATGTTAGCATGTTTCTAGCAGGTTCTCAGCAAAATTTCATCAAATTCTGAGGTACTTACTATTTTTAGTAAGTGTGAAATTCCAGACAATCTGTCAGCTATTTTGAGATTCCGACAATCACACTCCAAGATTCAGAGTATATCGACCGCTAGATACAATTTGAGCAAAACTAGACAACTTACTATTTTAAGCAACCGCTTCCTAAAAGACGAATTTCGGGGGTCCAGATGCGAGTTTTTCTTTCAGACAACCGATATTCCTTCTGGGTTTTTCGAGACCTTCGCGATGATGTAACATGCAAGACGAGACGACTACTTTCAGAATTCAGCCTTCCGAGGCTATTTTTAGGGTTTGCATGTCAGGGTTTCTTTTGCATGTCAGGTGATTCCTGATGGGTTTTTCGAGAGCTTCGCGATGGTGTGACATGCAAGTGAGGATTCTCACTCAAGAAGGAACTTGCTATTTTAGTGTGTGTCCCTGCTAAATTACCCCCGCTAGCTCAAAATTATAAGCCGACAAGTAGTTGTCACGTAAAACAAAGACAAATCCGGGAGAACTTTGATATACATGCAAGGGTTTGTTTTCTGGCCTAAAATAGCATCAAAAGTCAAAATCTTCAAAACTGGATAAACCATCGCTGACACAGCCGCTTCAAAGCATTCCACAGAAATTTCTGTGTCAAACGAGCACTTACTATTTATAGCAAGTCAAATTGAAACTCAAGCAAAATAGTAACCGCTTACGCGCCTAAGTAGTCAGCCACAGTTCACGTAGGAGGAGCTCTCATCAAAATTTCAAGTCGATCGGAGCTTGGGAGTTATCAGAAACAAGAGCTTACTATTTATAGTAAGCCACCTTCAAAAACAGGCTATAAATAGCAGGGTGACTAAAAGTGGCAGTGCCGACAAATTGATAAAGTTTTGAAGAAGCTATGTTTAAAATTTCAGGCCATTCCGAGCTTCAGAAGTCCAAATTCAGAGAACTTACTATAAATAGCAGGGCACGTAAGCTGGCGAGGATGATGAAAATTTGTCTAAGTCTGGAGTTTCGTCCAGCAAGCCTATACAAAATGCGCCCAAAGGTGATAAAAAGTCAAAGAGAAGTCAATGATTTTTATCCAGTAGCCAGGCCAAAATGCGCCCAACTTGAGGCATGAGAGCTGGAAATTTTTCTAAGTCTTAAACTTGTCCTCCTCACCCCTCCAAATGCGCCCATCCTGCAGCTGGGGTGAAATGCGCCCAAAAGGAGAGAAAAGGTCAACAAGTCAAAAGATTCTCATCCTCCACCATGGCAAAATGCGCCCAGCTCAAGCTCTCATGTTGGAAAAGTTTCTAAGTATAAAACTCGTCCTGCAGCCTATACAAAATGCGCCCAAAGGTGATAAAAAGTCAAAGAGGTCAACGAATATCATCCTGCTCCTATAGCAAAATGCGCCCAGCTCAAGGTTGATAGCAAAAAAATTTCTAAGGCATGAAAGATATCCTCCACCACCCCCTAAATGCGCCATCCTTCATGCATGTGCAAATGCGCCCAAAGAAGTCAACAAGTCAACATGTTTCATCCTGCACATAGGTGGAAATGCGCCCAAAATGCAAGGGAGTCAACAAGTCAAAGCTTCTCATCCTCCTCAAGGGGCAAAATGCGCCCAAATCATGCCATGTGAAGACAAAAAAACGGAAGCTGAAGAGTCATCCTCTTGACATGCTGAAATGCGCCCAAGTTGGGATGGTAAAAAGGTAACTGAGGGTGGTAAATGAGATGAAAATATTGCCTAGACATGGTGAAAGGTGGTAAATGCTAGGCGTTATTCTTCTCCTGGCCTAAAACGCGCCTAAGGTGATGTCTTAGAGGATTTTTGCTAGGCGTGTGAGATGGTGAAGATCAGTATTGGACGGAATTTTTGAATTTCCTCTCAATGCGCCAAGGGTGATGAAGGTGGTGAAGTGTTAGAAAATATTTCTAAGGCGTGTGAAGTGAGTAATTTCCTAAGGCGTGGTGAGTGATATGTGTGAGGTGTTGAGAATAAAATGCTAAGTGTGCTAGGCGCCTCAAGTAAGAATAAAATATTTTTTTAAAGTGTTGGAGAATTTGCCTAGGCGTTGGAAGTTGCCAGGTGAAAAATAAAATATGTTGTGCTTGCGAGGAAAATTTTCTCAGTGAAGCAAAATAAAATTTTCTCCACCACAGGCAGAGTGATTGAGGAGTCAAATAAAATTTTCTCCACCACAGGCAGAGTGATTGAGGAGTCAAATAAAATTTTCTAAGGCAAATTTTCAAAATGCAAGGTGATTTAAAATTTCTCTAAGGCAAAATATTTTCTTCCTCTGGAAAATGCGCCTAGACTCTGAGATGATAAGAATTTCATATAAAGATGCTGGCAGTGCAGGAACAATAAAAACTTTCCAAGTCAGAGCAACAAGAAATCTCCACAGATGTGAAAAACGAATTTAAATTTCACAGAGAGTAATTTTCTAAGGTTCAAAATTCAGAGAAAATTAAATGAACCCGTTCGTTGGGTACCCATGGATTCGACGCGTTCTGGAGAAAATTTTCTTCTGGGTATCGAAGATTATCGATGAGGAGTTGATTTTAAGGTCTTCCACAGCTTGTCGAGAATTTTGGGATGAAGATTTCAAGCGGGCACCAGGTTGATGAATTTCCTAATGGAAATTTGAAAATTTTCTAAGGCAAAAAATGAAGAAAATGTGTTTTCAAGGTAAGATTCTCCAGACGATGAATTTGAAAGAAACTGCCTAGGTGGATTTGCTTCAATCCTTCGTGAAGATAATTTACTTGAGCCAGAAATGAATAAAATAGAGGTTATCAGAGCTCCAACAGGTGAAATGAATTTCTCAAAGATGAAGTTTGTCTAAGGCATGAGCTTGAACACAAAGTTGGCGATGATCTGAAATATGCTAACCAATTTTTTCGAAGGAATAACACAAAATAACCAGCAATAGATGATATGATTAGCGTTAGCCTCAAATTAAAATCTGAACTTGAATGGAAGATGCTGAAGCTTGAACTGAAGAAACTGAATTGGAATAGAAGAACTACTCAACGTCAAGAATGTGCACTCAAGATCCCACTGAGGGCGAGGTGCTAACATATGACGGAGTCTAGAAATTGAAATTAAGAACTATTAGGCGGATAACCAGCCATGAGAAAACAATTCCACGCTACCACCAAACAGTGGGGGGAAAAGATTACAAATTAAAGCAATTCATCCGCTGCGGCGGGCATCCACAGAACTGTGGGGATTCACCACTTAAGTGGGTACAAGATTTACAAACAATTTAACCACACTGGCGGTAAACCATCCAGGGGACTTTAATGAGATACAAATCAAATAGTTGCAGCAATACAAATGGTTAGATTAGTACTACTAATCAGAACCTTACAATTTCAACAAGACTGCAATTAAATGAGTTACAATGATAGAGAAGTGAAATGTAGATATAAGAATGAATTTATAACAGTGTTCTTTGCTTTCCAATGACTGAAATGGAGATTAAACTGGAAACTGATAAATCAGATGCAAATTCCTGAGTTCTGGAAATTTACAACAGCAAACTGGAAAACAGAAAAACACTCATAACTCACTTATTTCTTCTCCGAATGGCGTGAAACGAATTGCAAAAGCACCTTACAAGTCTGGCGCCCAAGATAGAATCCAGAAACAGCAAACAAAGTCTCTACTTTTTTTTGGCACGAATCCCAAGACAGCATTAAATGGTACGGCCCTTGAGGAAAATCGACTTTGCAATATAAAATTGAATACTTGGAATTTAATTCTCAAATTTTGTGAAATATGGCGCCTTCAGTAGACTAATGCATGGCCAAAGTACCCAGAACAGAATAAAATTCGCTTTGGAAGTTATGAACAAAACTCCGCTTCAGCTGTGTAAAAACCAGGAACTTCAAACTGTAGAATTCACCAAAAATTCTCAACCTTTAATGCTCAATCTGCTAGTCTGTTATGAGAAGCAGCAATATTCCAATTAGGTGTTATATTTCAAACACGAAATTGGGAAGGGGCTAGGAGGTAGCATCCTCGAAGCAATAACAAAATGTCCATAGTCATTTTGACAGCATAACAATAAGGTAGTTGATAGATATCAAATGCTGGAGTCATGTCTTCATTTTATAAGAAATGAGAAACTCTTCAACTTCCTCAATTGGCACGCCAAAAGACAACCATTTGAATTCTCCTTATTTTCAAATTTCATAAAATATATTCCTCATAAAGTGGCGTCCACTTTCCTCCAAGCATAAATTCAAAAATATAAAATATTATTATCACCTTATGACAAGGCGTACCCTTCAAGTCCCCTTTTTAAAACAACTTGCAAGTTGTATCCTTAGGCCAAGGGGTCAATTGAAAATTATAACACTTATGCCAATACTTAGTAGATTTCAACAAATTAAGCTTGAGAGGAAGATATTGAAACAACCAATAATATGCTCACTGAAGAGAAGACTGAAGACAACCAACTGCATACTGCCACAACCATCATTTACTAAAAATAGTAAATAAAATGAAATGCTACAAAAGCCAAGCCCATGAAACCCTAATTTCCACCTCATTCCAGTCTACGGGTTCCGGAATAGACTGAAGAATGCCAATGCTGATCACTGATGAGAAGGGGACATTACAGTCCGCCCTCCTCGAAATTGCTTGTCCCCAAGCAACTGCAAAGATGGATGCAACAAAATCTGTTCACCTTCCCACGTAGCATCTTCAATAGGCAAATTCCTCCATCTCACCAAATATTCTTTGATTGTCCTTCTTCTCAAAGAACGTTCTCTAGTGTCAAGGATCTCTTCTGGAATCAACACTAAATGACCTTCCTCATCCAATGGAGGTAATTCTGATGTAGCCACCACATTGTGTCCAATTGCCTTCTTGAGGCGAGACACATGAAAAACATTATGTATTTTGCTTTCAGTTGGAAGTTCCAACTCATAAGCAACTTCACCAATCCTTTTGGTGATTTTGAAAGGACCATAAAAGCGTGGCTTTAACTTTTCTGCACCACTCTTCTTGAGAGAAGATTGTCTATATGGCTGAAGCCTCAAATAGACCATGTCCCCAACTTCAAAAGACCTCTCCACACGCTGCTGATCAGCGTATAACTTCTGCTGATTCTGAGCTTGTTGCAGATTTTCCTTAAGAGTCTTCAAGATGTCCTGGCTTTGTTGCAACATATCCAAAGCCTGTGGGGCTCTACTATCACCAAACACTAGATCAACAAAGTTAGTAGCCTCATAACCATAAAGAGCCTTAAAAGGAGACATCTTAATTGACATGTGATAAGAAGAGTTGTAACAATACTCTCCTAAATGAAGCCATTTAATCCAAGCTCGCTGCTGTCCTGAAACATAGTTCCTTAGGTAGCCCTCTAACCACTTGTTAACAATTTCTGATTGCCCATCTGTTTGTGGGTGATAACTTGTGCTTGGAGTAAGCACTGTCCCACTCAATCTGAAGATCTCCTGCCAAAAAACACTTAGGAACTTGCTGTCCCTATCACTGACAATTGTTTTAGGCAACCCATGCAAACGGAACACCTCTCTAAAAAACAACTCAGCCACTTGAGCTGCTGTAAATGAAGTGGTAACAGCAAAGAAATGAGCAAATTTTGTTAGTCTATCAACCACAACAAATATACAGTCACGTCCTTGCACCTTGGGCAACCCCGTGATAAAATCCATGGCAATACTTTCCCACTTCTGATTTGGAATAGGCAAGGGCTGAAGTAAACCAGCAGGAAAAGAGTGTTCATTTTTATTCCTTTGACAAGTAGGACACTCTCTAATGTAATTCAAGACTTCATCTTTCAAACCTTTCCAAGTGAATCGTTCACGAATCTGCTTGTAAGTCTTGAAAATCCCTTGATGACCAGCAAGGGGAACATCATGAAAAGCTTGTAGAATCTTTTTCTTAAGCTTAGATTCTTGTACTAAAAAGATTCTATCTTTATAATAAATTAATCCATCAACCAACTTATACCTTCCATCAACCAATTGACCTTCTAACAAGCTGGTTGCAAACTGATTTTTAACATAATCAGCAGCAATTAATTCTTTCCAATCTGCTGATAACTCACAAATTGACTGCAAATGAGGCCTTCTAGAAAGTGCATCAGCAACTATATTATTTTTTCCTTTGACATATTCAATGTCAAAGTCATATGCTTGGAGTTTACTTACCCATTTTTGCTGCCTTTCATTCAATTCCTTTTGGCGCATGAAATGTTTAAGACTGTTGTGATCAGTCTTAACAACAAATTTACTTCCCACCAAGTATTGACGGAATTTAGACAAAGCATGCATGATAGCAAGCATCTCTTTGTCATAAATAGAGTAAGTTTTTTCTGCCCCTCTCAACTTTCTACTCTCGAAGACAATAGGATGTTTGTCTTGCATTAGGACAGCTCCAACTCCTTCTCCTGAAGCATCACATTGTAATTCAAAAGGTTTTGAGAAATCCGGAAGTGCCAATACTGGACACGAACTCATGATTTGTTTAAACTTATCAAAAACCTCTTGTGCTTGCTTAGTCCAAAGAAAAGCTCCTTTCTTTGTAAGATCTGTCAAAGGTGCAGCTTGATGAGAATAACCTTTTACAAATCTTCTATAGAATCCACATAACCCTAAAAAACCTCTCAAATGAGAAATAGTCTTAGGAGTTGGCCAATCAAGAATGGCCCTTATCTTTTCTGGATCCACTTTCACACCCTTTGAGCTGATAATGTGGCCAAGGTATAAAAGTTCTTCCATCCCAAACTCACACTTTGACTCTTTGGCGAATAGACATTCCGCCTCTAAAATGGTAAGCACTTCTTCCAAATGCTTAAGGTGCTCTTCCCATGACTTACTGAATATGAGAATATCGTCGAAGAAGATGAGCACAAACTTCCTCAACTGCTGTCTAAAAATCTTGTTCATACAAGATTGGAATGTGGCTGGAGCATTTGTCAAACCAAAAGGCATGACAAGAAATTCAAAATGCCCAAAGTGGCATCTAAATGCTGTCTTTTCTATATCCTCCTCCCTCATTCTGATTTGGTGATAGCCCGAACGAAGATCAATCTTTGAGAAGAACATTGCCCCATGGAGCTCATCAATAAGCTCATCAATCCTAGGGATAGGATATCTATTCTTGATGGTTTTCTGATTTAATGCGCGATAGTCAACACACATACGCATTGTACCATCTTTCTTTTTGACCAGCACTACTGCTGAGGCAAATGGACTCTTGCTTGGTCTAATAAAACCACTTTCCAACAGCTCCTTGATGGCCTTTTCAATTTCATCTTTCTGCCTCTTTGGCTAGCGGTAAGGTGTAGTAATGACTGGTTTTGCTCCTTCTTCTAATTCAATCACATGTTCAGAACCTCTTTCAGGAGGTCTTCCAGGAGGTAAGCTTCCAAAGACTTTACTTTTATTTGAAAGTAAGGCTTGAATATCAGGATGATATTGCCTTTTTTCCTCAACCGGATCAGCTGGTAAAACCATACATTCAGCAGCCCATTCAACTTGATCATGGCGGATCAGCCTTTCCATCCTTTTCACCGAAACAATTCGAGGGCCTCCATTTGACATCCCTCTTAAAACAACCTTCCTTCCATTAGACTGAAATTTCAGCCCCATGGTTTGCAAATTCAATGTGATCTCACCAAGAGATCGCAGCCATTGTATGCCCAACACAACATCAGTGTCTCCTATACCCACCACATAAAAATCATCCTTAATTTCATGATTCCCTAATTGCAAAGATAGATTAGGGATTCTCCTTGTGCAAGACATAGTGAAACCATCTGCAACCATTACTTTGAAACCATCAAAATTTTCAGTCTTTAAACCTTTTCTAGCAACTAGCCCTTCATCAATAAAATTGTGAGTTGCTCCAGTATCAATTAGGGCAACTATCCTTTGTGAATTTACCACTCCATGAACCCTAAAAGATTCATTCTTTTGAAAACTGGATAGTTGTGCAAAAGCACTACTATCTCCAACCTCTTCGGACTTATCTTCTTGAACTTCTTCACCTTCACTACTTGCTGATTCGTATTGCTGATCAGACGAATCAGATTCTGATCCATAATCAGAATAGCCCTCCATTTGAACTACTTTGCCTCTTCCATAGCAACGGTGGCCTTTCACCCAAGGCTCACGACAAGTGAAGCAAACTCCATCCTTTCTAAGCTGTTCTTTGAGCTCTTCGGACAGCCTTGGTGGAAACTTCTTGGGCAGATTTGAAGATGGCCTTTTATCCTTCTTATGGCTGAATGTTTTTGAGTGAAACTTAGGTCTTGGGGCTGCCAATTCCATGCTCCTAGCTTTCTTGATAGCTTCATCCAATGTTGGAGGATCAAATGCTTTGACCCAACCCTTCAATGGCTCCATTAAACCTTCAGCAAAAAGGACTACAAGTCTTCTTTCAGTAATGTTGGGCACCATTACTGACAACCTCTGAAAATCAGCCACATAACTCTCTAAAGATCCTTGCTGTTTTAACTGTGCCAATTCTCTAAACTTCAATTCCGGATCTTTGGTGTCAAATCTCTCAATCAATTTATTTGTAAATTCTCCATAAGTGCGAATAAGGTTGTGGCCAAGAGTGACCAAACCGTGAGTCCACCATCCATGAGCTATGCCATCTAAGTGCAAGGTAGCAAATTTGATAGCATCTTCTTCCGGCATAGGTCTAAGGGAGAGGTAGTTATCTAACTTTTGCACCCATGACCTGGCTGTACACTTGTTACCACCATCAAAATGTTCCATAGTGATCTTTCCCAATGCTTGGTAAAAATCATTTCTAGGGCCTGCAGGAAGACGTTGATCATTCCTACCACCATTTCTCCGACTCCTTTGATTCATGAATTGATCAAAGGTCCATGCTCCTCTCATGTCAAGAGGTAAGGACACATACTCCATATAGGCTTGACGAGCATCATCAGCAAAGTTTGGAGTAGCCTCAACTGGTTGTTGCTCTTCCCTTGGTGTGAAAACAGGAAAGAGGGGTCTAGAGGATGACCCACTATGAATTGTCGTATGCTGACCTACAATTCTGTCCCTAGTATTCACCTCAGGACTGCCACTGTTATTATTTCCATTCACTCCACTATTTTCTCCAGCTGAGTTATTTTGGGGCTGAATAATACTCTGAGCTGCTTGCTGATCCAACTTGTATAACAAACGGGACATCATATCTATCATCCCGTCAAACTTCTTCTCCACTCTATCCCTTTCTTCATTATCTTTTCTTACTGAATCTGACATTATGACAATTGTGTGATCAACCACTTCCACTGAATTATCTGAACCTTCCACTGTTTTACCAATGTCTCTTAGAACTTCTGAGAAGGTATCTGCCTCTGGAACGGGCGGAAACTGATGCTGATTTCTGGCCTGACTTCTAGTGTATGGCCTTGTGTCTCTGTCACTCATCAGTTCACTACTGCAATCAGCCACAGGATGGCAGGGTCTTCTGCTCTGATACCACTGAAATATGCTAACCAATTTTTTCGGAGGAATAACACAAAATAACCAGCAATAGATGATATGATTAGCGTTAGCCTCAAATTAAAATCTGAACTTGAATGGAAGATGCTGAAGCTTGAACTGAAGAAACTGAATTGGAATAGAAGAACTACTCAACGTCAAGAATGTGCACTCAAGATCCCACTGAGGGCGAGGTGCTAACATATGACGGAGTCTAGAAATTGAAATTAAGAACTATTAGGCGGATAACCAGCCATGAGAAAACAATTCCACGCTACCGCCAAACAGTGGGGGGAAAAGATTACAAATTAAAGCAATTCATCCGCTGCGGCGGGCATCCACAGAACTGTGGGGATTCACCACTTAAGTGGGTACAAGATTTACAAACAATTTAACCACACTGGCGGTAAACCATCCAGGGGACTTTAATGAGATACAAATCAAATAGTTGCAGCAATACAAATGGTTAGATTAGTACTACTAATCAGAACCTTACAATTTCAACAAGACTGCAATTAAATGAGTTACAATGATAGAGAAGTGAAATGTAGATATAAGAATGAATTTATAACAGTGTTCTTTGCTTTCCAATGACTGAAATGGAGATTAAACTGGAAACTGATAAATCTGATGCAAATTCCTGAGTTCTGGAAATTTACAACAGCAAACTGGAAAACAGAAAAACATTCATAACTCACTTATTTCTTCTCCGAATGGCGTGAAACGAATTGCAAAAGCACCTCACAAGTCTGGCGCCCAAGATAGAATCCAGAAACAGCAAACAAAGTCTCTACCTTTTTTGGCACGAATCCCAAGACAGCATTAAATGGTACGGCCCTTGAGAAAAATCGACTTTGCAATATAAAATTGAATACTT